>JANRGW010007456.1:0-41685 GCA_024733675.1 Psilopsiagon aymara
TTGATGTCATCTACCTGGACTTGTGCAAAGTGTTTGACACTGTCCCACATGACATCCTTGTCTCTAAGTTGGAGAGATATCAATTTGATAAGTGGACCACTCAGTGAATAAAGAACTGGCTGGATGGCCACACACAAAGGGTTGTGGTCCATGGCTCAACGTCCAGCTGGAGGCCATTAACGAGTGGTGTCCCTCAGGGATGGGTGTTGGGACTGGTCTTGTTCAACATCTTTGTGGATGACATGGATTGAGTGCGCCCTCAGCAAGTTTGCTGATGACACCAAGCTGGGTGGTTTTGTGAGGAGAGCTACAGCCCAACCTGCATGAACAGGTTTTGTCATCTGTGGGACCCTAACCCTAGCCTTACCTGCAGAATTGCAGGTAATTTCTGTCCTTGAAGCTTCTACCAAAGGTCATCCTAGGAAAAGCCTGGCTAACCTAACTTGTGCTGAGTTCTGTATTGCCGCACCAAGAATGCAGCTACTAGTCTAAAGTTCTCCTCTTAAGACTAGTTTGGCTACCTCTAGTAATTGCCTATGCACAGCTCAGAGAAGACATCTAAAATGAGTCTTCATGGCTTAAATAGGGGGAATAGCCATTTTCTATTTTCGTTTTCTAGGTATTTCAATGCTATTTGAAAAGCTTTGTGATTGCTGAATGAAGAACATGTTGTCTCTCACTTAAATCCTCAAGGATACCACACCATCCATAAATCATCTTCGTGCTTAATATGCTTGTACAGCAATACAGAACATTTCCTCTCATCTTTGCCAATTAAAAGCAGTGCATTAATCAATTGTGCAAGATTCCTTGATATTTCATAATCTTAGAACCTTTGGAAAGTAGTAGTAGTTTTATCTTTGCTAAGGAGTACAGAGCTACCTAATCTTTACATGTGATGCTAAGCTTGGCTGTGTTAGACAAAGGAGATTTTTGGGAGTGTGGGGAGCACTGCTTTCATTGCTTAGATGCAGATCCATACCTTCAGAAATTCCACAACAGAAAATGCAAAATAATGTTCAAATTTTTGGGTTAAGCTTACCTTTTGACACACATTCACTGTTGTGAAAGACAAAAAACTGATGAAGAAGATGCTATTAAAAGGAAAAAAAATCTAAGAAATCTAATTTACATATAAGGTTTTGCAAATATTTGTAGAGGTTCTAAACATCATATTCTGTAAATTTCTATCTACCTATCAATTATTTCTCTACAACTAAATAATATATATTAATTGACTTATTATCAAAGCCACTAGTTGAGCATTTGATCACTGAAACCTAAGACCTTGCATTTATTTATAGAGTACTTGAGGGACCAGGATAAATGAACACTTTGTACTTCACTCCTTAGATTATTGTAAATCATGTTCTTTATTATTTATCTCTCTAATAAAGTGATTGCTCATGTTGGTTAATTTAATTACAGATGCACAACACTTCCTTAATTTAATGAGAGAACATAGGACAATATGTTAATTTATTGTCACTTGTCAGATGACTGTGACATTGTTCATGAGAAAAGCAAAGAATGAGATAGGCCAGGAGTTTTCCAATATTATACATAATTCAGTCTTTTCCATTTGCAGTAGGTTGACCCTGGCTGGATGCCAGGTGCTCACCAAAGCTGATCAATCACTGCCCTCCTCAGCTGGGCAGGGGATAGAAAATATAATGAAAGGCTCATGGGTCAAGATAAGGACAGGGGGAGATCATTCACCAGTTACTGTCATGGGCAAAACAGACTCTACTTGGGGAAAATTGATTTAATTTATTACCAATCAAAATTCAGAGTAATAAGAAATGAAACCAAATCTTAAAAACACCTTCTTCCCACCCCTTCTTCCAGGGCTTAACTTCACACCTCCTTTCTCTAACTCATTCTTCCACCCTGAGTAGCATACAGGTATGGGAAACGGGGGTTGTGGTCAGTTCATCACACCTTGTCACTGCCACTCCTTCCTCCTCAGGAGAGGACTCCTAACACTCTTCCCCTGCTCCAGCAAGAAGTCCCTCCCACAAGAGACAGTCATCCATGAACTTCTCCAATGTGGGTCTTTCCCATGGGCTGCAGTTCTTCATGAACTGCTCCAGTGTGAGTCCTTTCCATGAGTGAAGTCCTTCAGGAACAGACTGCTCCAGCGTGGGTCTCGCATGGGGTCACAAGTCCTGCAGCAAACCTGCTCCAGTGAGGGCTCCTTTCTCCATGGGGCCACAAGTCCTGCCATGAGCCTGCTCCAGCACGGGCTTCCCATGGGGTTCACAGCCTCCTTTGGCCCTTCTCCTGGTCTGGTGTGGGTTCCTCCCTGGGCTGCAGGTGGAGATCTGCTCCACTGTGTACCTCCATGGGCTGCAGGGGCACAGCTCCCTCACCATGGGCTGCAGCAGAATCTCTGCTCTGCTGCCAGGAGCATCTCCTCCCTTCCTTCTTCACTGACCTGAGCTTCTGCAAGGCTGTTGCTCTCACATATTCTCATTTCTCTTTCTGGATGAAAGTGCTGTTGTGCAGTAACTTTTGCCATTTCTTAACTACGTAATCCCAGGGGTGCTACCATCATTACTGATGCAGCCTTGTCCAGTGGCAGGTCCATCTTGGATCCCACTGGCATTGGCTCTATTGGATGTGGGGGAAGTATCTACCAGATTCTCACAGAAACCATCCCTGTATCCCCCCTATTACAAAATCCTTGTCATTGAAACCAAAATGCGCTGTTTAAAAAAATAAAAATGCTACAGTGGAACCTAAGTTTTGCCACCTAAAAGAGTTTCCATAAGCACCAATGTTATCAAGAGAGTCAAGTTTTTATTTACCCATACGCTGAGTTCTCACAATGGAATCCTTACTGCACTGAGAGGCTTCCTCTGGTTCCATATCCATAGTCCACATCTACCGACCCTGAGTGTCACATCAAGAATATCTATAGCAGAGATAGATTCTTAATATATATATATTCTCCACAGGTCTTATGACTTTTCCTTGCTAAAATCATTAACTCTGTTCTCTATTGCCTCCCGAAACTGGCAGTCTTCACATACTTTTCCTCTCACCTTCTTGCTGCTTATCCCAGCCTGATGCTGCTTCCAGTAATACTCTTGTTTAATTTTCAGATTTTTTTCTGTATTAGCCAATAGAGATCAGCAGATCCTCTCTTGTCAAGTATTTGGAATTTTTCTATTCCAAAAGAGTTCTGCATTCTTTACACACTCCCTGTGAAATAAGCAAGGGAAAAAACAATAATGAAGTGAAAAGGAACAATTAGCAAAACGAGTATGGCTAAGGGATGATATGGACAGTTGATTTCCCAGTTCTCACTAGACAGCACTATAATGCTGGCAGTCACAGAAATCTGAGAAAGATGAAGTACAGGATATCAAAGAACAACATTAATTTTAAAAAGCTTTTTTTTAATTAAGATATCAAAATAATTCAAGAGACCATTTTTAAACTCCTGCAGAAAAATATCGTGACATCCTGATTAATTTGTATATTTCTTCCAAATATTTTTAGATTTGTTGTTTGGAATTTCATTCAAATGCATCTTCTTACCTATCTATCTACTTATCTATCTTAAATTTCCTTATGCTGAGTGTTCAGCTCTTTGTCTTATATACAGTTTCTCCCTCAGCAAGTGAAAGCCTTCAGTTGCTTTGAGATTTGCTGTTGAAAGAGAAGGCCACAGGATGTTGCTTTCCTTACATGATTCACAACCTAGCCACACTCAGGTATTACAGGAGATATACAGAAATGAAAGAACTGAGAAGTCCTATGAAAAAGAAGGATGGAAACATACCAAGAAAGGGCAAAGAAAGAAACTACTTCTTCAGAAAAGGATGAATCAACTGAAGAGGAGAAATAAAACCAGAAAGTTATAGTGACTTTCTGGGTTAAGTGATAATTTTTTCCTATCTTGTTATTGAAAGTCGTTATGCCTTCCTGTTTTTTTTTTCTGCTCTTGTAGAAATTCATTAATAGAAATATCAATGTGGTTAACTGATTAGTGGCAGATCCAGAATGATCACACAAACACAGACATTAGTTACTGTGGTATCCCAGCATGACCCAGAGTTTTCAAAAAAGACTTGAGCAAAACTAACCTTGTTTCAGAACTCTCATCTTTGATCTGTTGTGTTCTCATGTGATTCTGCAGTGTTTCAAAACTCAACTGTAACATCAAATGCAAGGGAAAAAAGAAAGAAGGAAAAAAAAAAAGGTGATTTAAAGAGGGAGGTTTCTGTCATTTGTTTGATGAAATCCCTACAGTTGTGGTAAAGTTTCCACCTTTAGTGTTTCCAAGCTTGATTAAGAAGAAAACTTTTCTGATTGCTGATAGTGACAGTGGAATGAAATTCTAGAGTCACCATCACTTTAGGGAATTTTCCCACTAAAATAGATGCCTGTTCCTCAGAAGTGCAATAATGCTTATTTCTTTAAGTAGAAGTAGCCTTATAGACAGTGCAGGGACACTTGATCAATGAGATGAGTGCAATATTTAAGTGAATGTGCTTTTGTATATGGCTTCAATTTACTGAGGTAAATGGAAGCTGCTTCAGACACCATGGAAGGGAAGGTAAATGACTGAATGAACTCTTTAATTTAGTCTGTGACAGAGCATGATGGACAAGCTCTGAACTGGTACTGGAACTGAAATCTGCAGAGAAATCTAATTATATTTAACTATTCTTTCAGGCTTCCAGTCTCTTTACTTTCAAATTCTTTGGATTAGACTGCATGCAGAGAGTAAGCTTGTAATATTTACTTCCAAAGCCAGTGGATTAAACATACTCCTTGATGAGGTCTAAAGCATTTTCAGGAGGCAATAATCACATTCCCTGGTGCCAGATATTAGGTGATATTGCAATTTGAGGAAATTCTTTAGTGCCTAAGGAGCAATAGCGCAGTTAGTGCATTGCCTTTCCCAAGATGCAGGATCAAATACGAATCTAGAGACTAGACTAGCTGTTTGTTTTGGTTTTTTTACTTTATGGCAAAGAAGGGACTGATGTTTAATATTCTAATTTCAAAGACACAGAACAATCTTTCAAAAAGCAATTTAACTGAATTCTGCTAACTACCAAGGAAGTTTTTACACATTTCTAGGTCATCTACATAGGACCTAAAGAGTTACTACACCAGTGTTTCAATTCAAAAAATTGCTGAAATGGTTAATATTATCATGTTCATATTTAAGATATTTCCTGAACAGGGATCCTAACAGGGCCACATTCATATCAGTAAAACAGATCAAAATTCTAAAATTGACAGGTAGCCTGCAAAATGAGCATTTCATACACCAAACCAGTATCCTAGGCCAGTGTGAGCCAAATTCTTGAGAGCAGTTTTGCCCACAATGTAGCTTCAAGTGTGCAAACTTGATGGCAAACTGTTTAAAAAAAAACACCTTTGATCTGCAAAAACCTAAAATACTATAGCCCAAAAACCAAAGCCCCACTTCTCAATCATAAAAAGAGACACCAAGGACAAAATGATGAGAAAAGTTGTAAATAAATACCTAAATCTTAATGATAACAAAAACGCAAAAGCGCTTTTGCAGACAGCCTCAGTATGTATAGTGATTACTTGGAACACCAAATTCCATAACGACAAATGTCCCCTCATCCTCATTTCCCTGAGCTTTTATTGCTGAGCTAAACATCAACTGATTGGGGGTCAACCTGTGCTTTGTTCCCTTCTCTGCTACCACAGGGACCTAATCTGAAATTCCCTTTGCTTCATTACAGTCTGAGAAGCCATTTAATTCCTTGTGAATACCTACTGCTCCCTGAAAGAAGGACATGTAGAGAGCATCAGCATCTCCTTGGCAGTTAGCACATGGACTACAGCCTCTGTGCTCACCTGGCACACCAGGATATCTGAACTGATCTTTCTGTCTGCAGGTGATAAATCGTGATAGAAAAAAGCCTGACTGAATAATGGTGTGGTTTTCTTTTAAAAGCACTTCACGGATTAAGACAAAGTATCGGATATACATCAAAAGCACCAGCTGACTCTGCAGTTCTTTACAGTGTCTCTAATGTGGTCAGCCTAAGAAGTAAGAACAAGAGCTTGCATCTAGGGTGTGAGCAGAGCATGGTGAAGAAAGCAGTTGTTGAATATCTTGGCAGTTCTTTATAAGAACTGTTGTTAAAAAAAAAAAAACCTCAAATACCTTATTTGAACTCTAGTTGCTGATGTGTCATTATGCAGCCACAGAAAGAAACATATTTAGAGCGGTGTACAGAAGTACACATGGTAAAACAAGAACAGGAGTGGATTTTTAAGGTGGGGGGAGCCTGGCTTATACAATACAAAAATTGGTTTGTATTACCCATCTACATCAGGATTTATTTTTTAATATCAACTCGAAAGGAATCATTTTCTCTGAACCCAGGATACTGGACTGTCCATTGAAAGAAGTCCTTCTCACGTGTGACCATACATTTAGTGATCTAGCAATAAACCTCTATGAAAAGGCTCTAGCAAAGCTTGTACAAAAAACAAACCTGTGAATAAAGGTCCTTCATTCTGCAGTTGTAAGTAAAGCATTCTATATAGAGAACTTTGCTTTGTTTTACGTGTAAGTATCACTATATAATAAAAGCAACGTAAAGTGTTGTAGAAAAAAATAAAATCTTTTCAGAGGCAATGGAGAAAAAAGAACATTTGAACATTTATTTCCAGTAAATCTTAAAAAAAGTGTATGTGCAAGGGGATACATGCGTACTTAAGATAACAGTTAATACTGTGTAGTTAGAACCCTGGGGAATAAGTACATTCCTCTGAGGAATGACAAAGGTGTGATGTTTTTCATTGTAAGAACCTTACCATGTCTCTTTAAGCAGGATTTGTGGAGTAAAACAAAAAAAATAAAATAAAATAAAATACGCCCCACTGGGGGAGAGAAGCAGGGAGAGCTGACTTACTGTAAAAGGCTCATTTAATGGCTTTTGCATTGTAAAGAAGAAGGCAATTCCCAGGGAGAAGGAGCAGCCTTTGGCTTGTCAGCCTTAATGAAGTGCACTCAGTACACAGCTTCAATGAAGATAGATATCAACAATAAGGTAGGTAAAACTGATGAGTTTGGGACCTATTTGCATAAACTGGTACTTACGCTTCTGAAATGCTCACATTACAAATACTGAAACCACACAGTTTTCACTCTAACAGATTTGCCATGTTAAAGGAGTGTTATTTATCTACATAAATAAAATTTCTGTGCTGAGTACTAAATATGCTTCAGGGGTTTCCCAATTTATCAACTCTCCTACTTATAACCACACAACCAGAAACTTTATGAACATAACGGTATTTCTCAATGGCTTTAACTGTACATTTGTTATTTTTATCTTGGTTGTTCTAGATAGAAAAGAACTAGATATACATGACTTTTGATGATAAAACACATTGAACAAACATTCAAGATAAATTACAGGAGGGTTTTTTTTTTGTTTAGTGGGTGTTTTATGGAGGGGGGGTAGACCCTCAAAAGCACTATATGCTTATCTTTTAATACATGGCAAGAGAATACCAATTTGAATCACAGATGGATCTATTTTTCACCGTACTTCCTTTACATGGATTCATCTGCAGCATCATTAAGATACTCTGCCAGGGTGCAGACAGTGACATCCACTGGTGCAGAGCATTTTTGCTACAAGAATAACAGAAACACCATGTGTCATGATTGATTTAGATGTTGAAAGAAATTTCATTCACTTCCACATTTTCTAATGCAGCAGTGGGTATAGCACCGCTTAATTTTAAACATGGAAGTACTCCCACAGGGAAATGAGTTTAAGTGGTTTGCTCATTGGAGTGAGGGCACCTTGCAGGACTCAGTCTGGAAGAATAGATGAAGTTCCCAGTTGGAAGGATTCCCATGTCATCTGTATGGTTTGTCCCTCAACTTGCCAAGAGAGCATATTGCTCAATTTATTATTATCTGCAGTCTTCACATCTATTTCTTTTTCTTTTTTTGATCCTCCCCATCTACCCCAACACGCCTAGAGTTTATGTAGCTGAGGAAGAAGTTGAGATGCAGGATGAAATGTATTGGGCTCCACAATGTTGCATCACTTTCTGCCAACACAGCACAACCCAGCAATTTGAAGAGTGGAAATCACCTTCCATATAACTCAGTGTGTCCAGCCTTTATGGATGCAAGAGGAAAAACGGCAACAAATATACCAAAGGCCTTCTGGACTGTGCTTACTGTGGAGCCTCCTGAAAAAAACTTAGTTTAACAACACAGCTCAGTTCATTTCAGATGTGTTGGAGTCATTGTATGTGCCCAGCACAGCAGCTACACAAATTTCATAAAAATGTAGGCAAAATTATAGGCACATTCCAAATAAAAAACTATCTAACTCTCTAGCATTTGATGTTAAGGTGATGTGTAAAGCCCTATTGTTTGAGGGAGCAAAATCCTAGATAGTGGATTTTAGGGGAACTAGGAATCACATGTTCTATCTCCAAATTGAATAGAAGGCAATTGGCTCAATTTCCTTTTGTACTACTGTACAAATTGAATAGAAGCCAATCAGCTCCACAGGATTTCCTTTTGTATTACTGTAAGCTGAAGAATAGATTCTTCATTGATGTACTTACAGATAAATTACTAGCTATGTTTGTTTTTACTCAAAATTTAATAAAAATGTGTAATTTTTTCAATCAGTAAGCGCAAAGCAATATTTTTTGGTTCCCTCCATGATTTAAAGATTGCAATACTATATACTGCAGGATCTTTCAAATTATGATACATTTTTATCTAAACATAAAAAAATTTAAAAATGTGGACATCTTTGGAGTTCAAAAAATGTATTCTTCCTAATTATTTTTCATATTTGATAGTTTCTAAAATCGTATTTTTAAAATCATCAGCAATTATGATATTAATATATCTGAAGAATCACAAAACTTTGTATTCCATTTCAGTTTTCCAAATCCAATTGGTTGTGATAATTTTAAACCAGTTTTGAATAACAAGACTAGTTTTTTAATGAGTCTGCTCTAAAACCCTATACCTGTCAAAATTTGCCAGAATACCTCTAGCTGACTGCTCTGTAAAGTCAATATGTATGTTACTACTACAGATAGCCTCTTTTTCTTTTATTTCATAATGGTTATGCACCATTAGCAAACCTGTCAGCTGAATTCCAGTTCTGTAATCTCTGGTTTTGGTTACAGCTTGCAAAGTAAAAATAGCAAAGACTTGCTCTTCGGACAATAGATTTTATCCACTTTTCAGCTTTAACATTTTAGAAAAAATATTTGCTGGACATTTAAACTGGACAAATTTGATACAGAAGAAGCAATTAACAGGTATTGAAAAATAATTTATGGGTTGTTTTCTTCATTACAGACTGTGAGGTTTTTAACTTCAGTCTATACTTTCCTGATCACATACTTCCAAATAAGCATGCTAACAGTGATTGTTTTTTAAACCCTTCCAACTACAAAACCACCGCAAATAGCAGCATATATAGATCTGGTGAAATCCAAACATCTGCAACTAAAATAAGAAATCTGATTGAAAAAGTGAAAATTATGTGCATAGGGGCTAATTACTAAAGTACGGAGATGTCTCTATTACTTTCATCTCATTACTTGTTCCCTAAAAAAGCAAGATTACAAATGATTCTTGAGCTAAGTATCACTATGACCATCATTTCACCTTATTGTGGGTGTTTTTTTCCACTTAAAATGAAAATGAATGCTGGTAGAATGCAGAGAGTTAACTGGACATGTTATTTTTTTGCTCTTTAAATATTTTTGCCCTTTAATTTACAAAGCTGCTATTTATGTCTCTTCTAACAACTCAAAGTACGTCAACAAACAGCATTTTATTACACAAAAGGCTCCATTCCCCAGTGCAGCTCAGTAGTTATTCCAATAAGCTTGTGCAGCTGCAGTTCGTCAAAGGGTGCAGAAAAAGCAGCTGCACATCCTCTAGCAGATTTCCAATGCCATGAAAGAGTCATAATGGGTGTAAAACTCTTGCCCCATTTTCTCCTGAAGCCTATGAAAAAAATTCAATTAAGTAGTGATGCTGAAGCAAAGGTAAAGTATTAGCAAAGGTCACATCTGAAAAAAAGGGAGTCAGAAATACTTTCCACCACCGCTTCTTCATGCTATTCAGCACATTAAACCATTCCACAATTGGTAACATAGTATTCTAACATCCTAGTATTCTAACAACCTGAATAAAGAGGAGACCTTGCAAAAAAACTAAAATAAACCTCTGTCTCTATTAATCTCCTTCCCTCCTCCCAGCCATATTATTTTTTCCTTTTATCATATTTCTCTCATGACTTTATTGTAATGTCCTTACATGTTCCATAACATTTTCAGTGATTGTATTATAGGAAAGTATTTATAATCTCACATAAGAAAGAACTATGTAGTCTTTCTTCTGTTCTGCTTGAAATTTATATGTAATGATGTACCTGAGAGAAAGTTATTTTGTTCTGTTTTCGCTTCAATTCTTTCTTATTGAAATAGAGAATGCACTGGTTTCGGCTGGGATAGAGTTAATTTTTTCATAGTAGCTCATTTGGGGTTATTTTTTGGGTTTGTTCTGGAAACTGTTGCTAACATAGGGATGTTTTAGTTATTGAGCAGTGCTCACAGAGTCAAGGCCTTTTCTGCTCCTCTCCCGCAAGTAGTTTGGTGCAGTGGTGTAAGGACAAGAAGTTTGGAGGGGACACAGCTGTGACAGCTGACCCCAACTGGTCCAAGGGATATTCCGTAACACATGGCATCATGCTCAGCATATAGAGCTGGGGGAAGAAAAAGGAAAGGCGGGGGGGCACTCAGAGTGGTGGTATTTGGCTTCCCAGGTAACTGTTAGGAGTGATGGAGCCCTGTGCTGACCTAGAGATGTCTGAAAGCCTGGCTGTCAATGGTGAGTGGTGAATGAATTCTTTGTTTTGCTTTGATGTGTTTACAGCTTTTGCTCAACCTGTTAAACTGTCTTTATCTCAACCCACAAGTTTTCTCACTTTTACTCTCCCCCCTCCAGACATGAGGGAGTGTCTGAGCAGCTGTGTACTACTTAGTTGCAAGCTCCTGTTAAACCACAACAGAGGCACCTACAAAAAAGAAGAAAGAAAAAAAAAAAAAAAAAAAAAAAAAGCAAAGGCGTTTTTAAATAACTTATGGCTTGGTTTTCCTGTATTTAGTATCTATGCAGATCAATCAATGTTTCAAAACGTCTTTTGGAAAAAAAGCTGTTTTAAAGTCGAGCTGTGTAGTTCGACATGTCTGTAACATATTGCCATCTATTGGCAAAAAGGAGAAGACATCAACATTAGCACTGGAAATAGAATTGCCTCTCCTTCGGGCGCTTATACATAGCTAATTTTATGCATGTATGGAGCTGCTATATAATGTAATAAAATTTTATATATTGCTTGCGCAAGATCCATCTCATAAGAAATATGAGTTCAGTTCTTTGTAAATGAGAAAGATAATATTCAATATAATGCTGAAAGAGCAGATATATTCCATGTTTATGCCCCATACCCATAACAGTTGAAGGCTGAAAGAGTATTGTAGATGGCATGTTCCAGTGTCACAGATCTAAAAGCATTAATAAATAACTTCAGACTCACAACACAAAACCTCAAAACAGATGGCCATGACTGCCTCATAGCATTATCTCTGCTGTACCAAACTTGTAATTAAAATCTTCCCTAGTTGCTCCTTGTCCCTTCCTCTCCATGGAGTTACAAGTGAACAAATGCTTTGCCAGTGGGGGGCCAGCTGATGAAAGGGAAATACATTGATCCAGCATGAGGAGTCCTTTCATATTTGATCACTGTCTGACTTCCTTGCCAGAACATAAAGGACGATTTTTCAGTTATGTCAACAGCTAAATATGCAGGTAACATGTAGTAGGTATTTATGAGAATATCTATGCACCTCAGTAACTTAAATGAAATTAAACCAAGAAACTCTCCCATTCTTTCAGGTATACTGGACTCACAAAAAGTGATTACTTCCACAGGGTTGAAAGCTTCTGTGTTGGTTTTCTAACAGTTTCCCTCTTGAAATTGAAATTAATTATTTGACTTACATGCCCAGTGATTTCAAGAGGCCTGTTGTGATTTAATTGCATGGACTGTAAAATGTCACACAAACTAATAATCTACTGAAATATTAACTGAAGGTTACAAAAATCAATGAGTAAAAAGGAACAGAAAGAACAAATGAAAATTAAACAACAGATGTACCATGAGGATCTGGAGGATGATGGATAGGCTGAGAAAACAGAAAATTAAGGTTCCAGAATATGTTGAAAATGAAAGAAAAATAACTGACAGATAGTTGTTGAACCTAAACTTACAAAGACATGCAGCAGGGGAACAAATTACACTGCTCACTATTTAATTCACTGGGACATTTTTTGACATGGGGCAGGCCAGCTTCTGACCTGATCTATATATCCAGATGTGGGATGTTAGAAGAGTTAAGACATTTCCCACTCCCCTTTGTTGCCTGCCAGTGCCACAAAGAAGGCAGCTGGGGAAGGATGTTTTCTTTCCTCAATGTGGAAAGGAAGGAACAGGGAAAGGTCACAGCACAACTCTCTTCTGCTTATAACCTCAGCAGACAGCTGTGCCAGGGATGTGCTTGGAGCTTTCTGAAGGATGCTTCCTCCTCAGATGAGAGACTCTGGGATACAGATTTACTCCAGTGCAATCCATCTGCTTGTTTTGTGCCTTCCAAAGCTCTTCCCTGTACTCAGCGAAGCCACATTTCAGTTGTTCCTCATCCAGAAAATAAAAATAAATCAGTTTTTGACATGCAACCTAGAAAAGTCTAATATTAATTAAAGTCAATACCTGTTATGAACTAGTTAGATACTTTTTTATATATATACAATGCCAATAAGACTGTGTCCCTGGCCAAGAATTATCAGCCCCGGGAAGAGTAAAGTGGAACACGAAACTTGTTTTCCTGCTCTGGAGAACATGCTGAGGTCACAAAAACATCCTCTGCTCCTGCTGGAGCAAACCCAAGACTTCTGACTTCTTTTAATGAGATAATGAGAGAAAAATGTTTCTGAAACTCATCTGGGATGTCTTGAGTCTTCCTGAACTGGAGCAAAAATAACAAACCAAGTTCTCCCACCTCCCAAGTCTGCGATCTGCCCACCAACAGACCTCCTTGTGTGCATCTCTCTTGGGGCAAACTCACCCTGCAAAAGTCTTACTTAGCTAGTATAAGCTAGCATAGTCCCACGGGAAGCTTAACTCTGTAAAAACATTCACTGCTGCCAGCTGGGAGTAAAGTTATAGGCTGTGAGGCTAAAGATGGTGTCTAATTCTTAGTTTTGTACCCCTGATCCAACAATGACCACCCATTAAGTCACTTAAAGATGTCTCAAAAATGAATGAATAATTCAGAAGGCTAACGCTCTTCAAGCTTTCTTTCAGCCAAGTACATCCAAAATTGCTTTTCCTTTCTTACTTTGCTGCTGTTTTCCTCTCTGCCCAGCAGTGAATTGCCATCTCTGCATGTAATTTAAAGAGAGTTATGAGTATGACAAATAATGTTAATGAGCTATTATCAAAAGCTGGTCACCTCCCTGTGACTTTTCAGCCTTCTGCAAGAGTCTGCCAAAACTACTCTTAATATATGTACAGTCTGAATGCATTGAGAAGGAAGTACATAACTTACTCAGTTCCCCTTAATCCATCACTGTAGCCCAATGAGACTAATGCAGTACTCTCCTGCAAACTGTTATGAACATACTTTCCATTTTTATAATGCCTTTCATCTAAGAGAGATGGACTCCAAGGTGCTTTGGAGATGGCGTTGTATAGTGTGATAATAACAGTATATGGATCACTGCACTCACACTGAAATATAGACCTCTCTGGGTTGGAAAGCAGCACATCTACCATTACCAGGAACAGTACGCAATATATTAAGATAGCAATGAAAGGTACTTCATCCTTTTGCACCCACAGGTGGGTGCAGGTAGGCCAGACTGTAATTTCTTGTGCTATAATTTAGCCAAGAAACTAGAACCAGCTTTGTCAGAAACACAGCCTGAAATTCAGTCACTTCCAAGACCATATTGTTTCCCTACATCAGTGTTAACTGGAATTTAAAACTGTACAAATCCAAGGCCATCTCTGCCGTAAACCTGACCTTGACAGAGTTCAGGACTTCTTGGGGATCTCCTGCATCCTGCTAGGTCAACCTCCTACGCTTAGAAACATTAATGTGGTGCTACCCTGATCACGCCAGGAGTTGCCAGGAGAGAATCATGACACAGCAGCCAGTTCTTCTCTCTTAAGTGAGGCAGGCAATATCCATTCCTCTTGTGGTGTTGAAGACCAACATGGTCCTATTATTTCATGTGCTCACCTACACTCAATGTAATTATTCTACATTTTAGATGTGTAAGACATCTTTATGCATGCAATGAACACTAGCCCTGATTAGTTAGGAGTTCTTGCCTCTTGCACCCTATTTAAAGTATATAAATCAAAATCAGGAGAAAAGTAGAGATGAAAATAAATTCAGTACATGAATTTTCTTTATTTTTCCATTTTATAAACTTTTAAAAATAAAACCTGCAGGTTAGAAAAGCTATTTTAAAATTAGTGTACCACTATCTCATGACACTTAAGCACTGGAAATATGATTCTGTTTTGTCGTAGAATTTAGTATCAATTTGCAGGTAAAGGGAATGCTCTTGATGAGAAAAGGAGTGAGCTCAGTCATCAGTTAGTAAGTGTGCATGTTCAAAATGCCCCTGTGCTGCATGTTAAAGAACTCAACTTTACTTCATCAACATGTGGGAAAATCAGACAAGACTCTCCTCCCTGTATAACAGCAACTTCTATAAGCCTCACAAGAAAGAAAATACAAATATTTGGATGTAATGTAGAGGCCAATTTCTTACATTAGCCAGGTACAGACTTTTCTGAAAATTACGAAGGGCCTTTCTCTGCAGTGGGAAGAGAAAAGCTAATTCTGATTTGTGAGCTTCAAAAATAAATACTTCACCAGATATCACTAGAAAGACTGTTCTGACATACGAAGCACCTTTTAATGGGTTCAAGATTTCTGACTGACCTGAGGCACTGCTACCCATGAGTGATGGAGTTCAGTGGGGCTAATTCAGATACCCCAGGAATATGCTTAAACCAGATAAAGGGTGGAAGGGATCCAAACCAATAAACTTTTAGAAATCCTACATCTACTGCTTACTGGATAAAAAGTGTAAGAGTCTTAGCTGATCTATAAAACATTGGATTCTACTTTGCTCTTTATCTTCTTCTCACCTCATGCTGCATGGATATTATTCGGACTTATATTATGAAAACAGTCACAAAAATAATAAACTTTGTATGAAGAAAAACACTTCTATATTAACAGGTCTCTTTTAGTAATTTTCCTAGTGTATTCTAGCATTCCAAATAAATTTTATGAAAGAGAAAATTGATATATGAAGCACAGAATGAATTTATTAGCATCTAATTACAAAACCTGTGAGAAAATTATTCTTTACAAATAGTTCATCTGTGTAATTTCAAATAAGATAGTTTGAGATTAAATTAAACAATACAAATAACAATTCCTTTATCACAAAAAGAAACAGAACAAGCCCTTCAAGTACTTACAAAACCGTAAGGACTTAAAACTCTTTCCATTTAGAGAGTCACAGATTGGGACACTGTTAAGTGGCTGAAGATCAACAGTTCACACCTCTCTGTAGCCTGGACTCTTTAATGACTTCTAGGCAGAACAATGCAGATAAATGTGGATTTAACATATTGACGAAATACTGACCTATAAACTGAGGAGCAAAGACTGTGTCTTTTAGACTGTAGTTCTCTGGTTTCCTTGAACTTACAGATTCTTCAGATTATTATTAGTAGTTATCCTACTGGGAGGAAAGATGACTATACTTCCCTTGTCGAGTAATAAATGCCCCAAATTATTCTGTCATGGCAGAAGCAAGTAACAGTCTGCTCTTTTAAAAGCCTCTTGTGCTTAACATTGCAAACATTTGCATTTTTGTTTAACTTTAAGCAGCCCAGTAATCCTGCTATGCTCAGTGTCTAAACAAATGAGAATGATCGACAGCAGGAGGCTACCAAAATCCTCATCAGAGGCGGTGCAGCAATGCGTGTGTTCTCCTTTGTAGAGAAGTGAGATATCCTCCTCACCCAATGAGTTTTTAATCAGAGTGGCTGCTGTAATGAGAAAGGATCCCTGCACTGGGAATTGAAGCAGGCAGGGATGAAAGTAAGTGAAGAATGAAGCACATTGAGAAATTCCTTCTGGGGTAACACTGAAGAATTAATGCACTTTATTTTACAAACCCCCTTCTTGTTTTCTCTAATTTATTATAAAGGTCATAAACTTCAGCTTGCTGTGTGGGAGCTCATATACCTGTGGTGATGAGGACAGTGCAATAAGTATATTCTCAGTGTGATAAGTGAGCAAATCTTGAATTTCCCTGTTCTATTTGCTTTGATTTCTGTTCCACTTCTTTTCTCCTTCAGTTCTTAGATACCTGGACAACACTGTAAAAATGGATACACTGTGGAAAAAAAAAAAAAAAACTACTGAGACTAAACTTATCTTTTCTTAATAATTTGCAAATCACAATAGCTAACCAGATAGATAGACAGTTTGGCAGACCTTGTCCAAATATACTTTAGATAGAAAAACTCTACCAAACAGGCATCACCACATGCCACCTGTAGCAGAGGTGACAAGGGCAGCACACAGAATTTCCGCTGGTGTGCTGCATAGTTGAAGGTTGGAAGTGACATTGCTTCTTCCAAATTTGGCTTTATGTGGGAACTGTGGTTGAAGACAGCAGTGAGAGACTCTTCTAGAGGTGACCAGCGCTGTTTCTACAGAGGTGTCAGGGGTGTCCCAGTGGCTCCCAGTGACTAAAAGGAGAGACTCCGATTTACATGAGGCAACTCTGATCAGCTGCATCTTCCGTCTCTGAAAGATGACATCTCCAAACTATGACTGAACTGGAATCATTAACTTAAAGCTTTTCTGTCCCTAACTCCATGACAACTCACTCTTGAGAGTTGCCAGCTGTGCCATAAAAGGTAGAACATATGTCTTGAAATATGCCCTGTTAGTCACTGCATGCATTTTTATTTTAGGAAATACATTAATATCTAACATTTAAGATACTGTGACATCATCTTGTAAATATCTTAAAGGTGGCACATCAAAGAGTGGTTACTTTATGGAAGAGCTGGAAGCCCATAAGTAGAGAATACAATGGAAATATGGATCCTGGACAAGAAGATGTAATGTGACTACTTCTGTGTGACAACGTTGCCTTTTCACCCAGTAAAGTTATAGCAGTGCTGCAGAGAAAGAAATATCGACCTCCAGAGAACCAGCTCTTAAAATTCTGTGCAGGTCAAATTCTGCCATGCAGATCACAAAACATCAAACATTACAGCCAACAGTATTTAAAATGGTCTACAGATTTTGGACCCTGACAATTGTCAAGGTCAAAAGTGGAACAAGACTGACATTCAAAAGGAGTCCCTGTGCCTCTTCTCAGCAGATTTGTACTGAGAACAGAGAGGGTGGAGGGGAAATGGAAGAAAGTTATTTTAGCCATCCCTGGTGCAGTAAATCTTGGGACCTGAATAACAAACAACAAATATATTTACTCAGCGTGGGACTCATCTAACTTTGGTAGTGTTTAATTTATCTATCTTATATGGAGATGAATCATTCTCAGGATGTGTTTCTGAAGGGAATCTAGCCCTGCTGGCACCAAGCTAGATAACTAACTTACAGATGTCTATGCTGAAACAGAAGAATTTCCTACCATTTGTCTCTACAGTCTCCTATAGTTATTTTAAGTGTAGCATCAGTTCCTAAGAGCTGGTGAAATTTTTTGCTTTAACCAGGCACCCTGGAGTCACCATTCAATGCAGGTATAAAAATGTAGAATATAGGAAAGTCTTAAATCCATCAGAAAATTGACTGTTCAAATAAAGTGACTAGCTATAGGAAAAGGAGAAATTCAGGTTAGATATAAGGAAGAAGTTCTTTATTGTGAGGGTGGTGAGGCACTGGAACAGGTTGCCCAAAGAAGTGGTAAATGCTTCATCCCCAGAGTGTTCAAGGCCAAGTTGGGCAGAGCTTTGCATGAGTTGGTCTAGTGTGAGGCATCCCTGCCCATAGCAGGGTGGTTGGAACTAGATCTAAACTAGACTTAAGGTTGTTTCCAACCCTAAGCATTCTATGATTCTATGATTTGCTTATTTATGGTGAAAGAATATGACCTTTCCCAGTACAAACTGGAAAGGTGGTCAACAGGGGTTCACCCTAAGGCAGAGCATCTGAAAAGTACAGTGCTAATGCTTTTAGCTCTGCCCAGGCATAACTCAAAGGTCAGAATTCAAGCACTCATACGCAAACACATTCAGCTAAGGTGCTGCACTGCTGCTTGGTTAGATTAACTAGTATTTAGAAACTATATCCAAAGGAAAACAAAACAAAACAAAACAAAATTTGTTATTTAGATTCATAAATAGAACATGGATTAATAATCAGTAAAAATCAAGTTTCAGAAGAATAAACTTATTTTTTTTTTATTATAGATTGATGGCTCTACATTTTTTGGAAAGGCAATAATATAGTCACATATGCAAGTAAACTGACTGGAGTTCCAGTTTCCTTCCCACTTATATAATCCTTTATAATATATAAAAAATCCTCTCCAGTGTGTACTGCTAGTCCCTTTGCTTAGCTTTATAAGAATAAGGAGGCCATGCAACACAAGTTTTAGAGGCAGTCAGAAACAATCCACATGAGCTGGAAATGCACATAAACCTTTTTAGCATCAGGCTGGATACCTCAGTGCTATCCCAGATCAGCAAAACCTGCAGATTAGTCATGCTGCTTTAATGCAAATAATTGCAGTCCTTGCTTACATTTTCCATGGCAATGCTCATCTTTTGTGAGATAATGCCTTTAAAGACTACCCAGCAGAAGCTTCACTGAGCCTTAGCTAGCTCCCTCAATCCCAGCAGTGTTAATCCATTATTAACTCCTAGATCTTTTCACAGGTCTTTCTTTAAGCCTCAGCATGTAATTCTTCGTTGCTGCTCCTTAATAACTTGTTCTCCTGCTCCTTTTCCTCCACAGTTTTAGGCTCTCATTCCTTGCTGGCTCATGGATTTACCAGCAAATTAGTATCAAAGGCAAAAATAGGAACATCATCTCTGCGCTGCTGTCACACAGAAAGTGTCCCAACCTTTCTGAAAGACCTAGTTATATTCCACAATAAATAGAATATGAAATGAGAGTGGCTACTGCTCTATGTTAGCCAGGGTAATGGGCAGACTATAAAATTTTAGAACAAAAGATGTGTTTTTATAATGTACTTCAAGGGTTCCTGCCGCAATGAGTTTTTAGTCTGCTACTGGAGCTTCTTCACCACCACAGTAAAAACAAGCAACAGTAACTGTCAAGAAAATTCAGTGTCAGCGATTTATTTCTGAAATACAGAGATTTGAGAATAATCTGTTTATTACTATTTATACATACAAAATTCTTAGAATTTTAATATGCATCACAGAGCTGAGGAAAACAAAGGGACAGAATCTGAGTTTGAATAGAAACTTGGTGATTCTGCTTCTTAGTGAGGTTGACAAGTTTGGAAATATTCACAATTGTTATAATGACATTGTAGTGACAAAAAAAAAGATCTAGTGAGATTTCACTTTCAAAACAATAATCTTTATTATAAAAGTCAATTTTGTTTCAGATAGACTCATAACTGTAAGAGATATTTTGGGAAATACCTACATTTAACAATTCCATATTGAAAAAAGCATAAAAATAAAGAAAAAAAAGAAAAAAAGAACTGGAAATACTCCACCAGTTTTCAGATGATGTAGGCATATAGGAATATAGGAACTGAGTAATCTCACAGTGTTAGGGATGGACAGGCTGAGCAAACACATATATTTCAAGATTTTTCTAGAATTCTCTGAAATCGCATTAAAAAAATTTAAATGCTCATTGGCTTTCTCATAATACATAATTGCCAGATACTTTTTCCTTTAAAATTCACCCCAATGTAAATTTATTTATGCATGAAGATAACATTTGAATAGAAGAGATGTCTTTTCACATAGACAATTAGGAAAAGAAAATGTCTTGGTTCTTATCACAGTGAGCAGTGGGGAAAAATAAAACAGCACAAAAATCAAGGAGACAAAGATCTGGGAAACAATAGAAATAGGGAGTGAAATAGGGGGAAGGACAATAAATAAATCCCAAGAGGAAGAGAGTTCACACAAATCAATGTGGAAAGTTCCATCCCAGGTCTCATTACACAGAATGGTTGACTGAGGAATTGTATTAAGGCTTGAAAAAGGAACTAGAGATACAAAACAGAATTGTTCTGCAGTGCCAGAAGCCTTTGCTTTCAACTTTTCTGATGAGCACCTTCTTCAGCAAAGATTTTGCTGTAGCAAATTCTGTGTGTATCCAGAATAAAGCAACTGGGAGTAGCAAAAGGATTTCAGGCATGGTTTTCTTTTTAAATGCTGCTATATTACTGAAACAAAAAGCAAAGAGAGCAGAATACTAAATCTCACTTTGTTCTGTCAAAATATTTCTCTTGTATCTGTAATCTATCTTTACAAAATACGATAAACCTCCATTCAGCTTGATGAGGAGAAAGCAAAGATAGAAAAAAATGTATTAAAAAAGCATGTGTCAAATGCTGGAAAAAAGATTGAAAATAAAAGACAGAAGTAAGAGTTATGATTAATATGGGAGAAAATTAAATCCATGTGTGAGTTCAATTAAAAAAACTTATCAAAAGTTAAGTGGGATCAGATGTTGAATGAGGGTACTAAACAATCTGATTCGCCTTAAAAATAGATCTCCACTTCCATCACTTGTTAGTCTTGGCATAACTGCAGAATTTTGTTCCCATTGCATATTTAGACCCGACATGTACATTACTTTTTTCTTCCTGGAAAAATCAAGCTAATTATTGACGTAATGACCCTCTTTACCTGAGCATGGGTTGCTCTGGGAATCAAGAGTTGGCAGAACAGTCTGCACATCTTTCCAACAACCTCTGTCATTTCTTTTTCTAACCCATAAGGCCACCAAAAGTCAAATATGATCTTGAAGTGTAGAAAATGTTAAGTCCTTGGGATCATGATGGACATACTTTATCAGAGCTAATTCCTCTATGATTCAATGGTAGTTTAACAAAAAAAAAAATCCACCAGATGTTACTATGCTGTAGATATCTTTATGTGTTCCACTTACTGTACAGACTCAAAGCAGTACCTTCATAGAAATTTGATAATATTTTTCAGGTGCATATAATACATATTATTGCAGATTCTGTATATATTTACGAATTCTATCACTAAAATTAAATACTGTTTCATATTAATCTAATTGTTCCCACTGAAGTCAAAGGAAAAGCTGTTGAACTCAAAGGAAAAGGTGTTTGGGCAACCTTTAGTACTGTGGAATGACACTATGCATTTCATGGAAAGAGGGACTACAGGTTTATTTAACATTTTTAAAAATGCTTTGTAGTAAAGAGTAGGCACAGGAGCCATCACCAGCTATTTGTGACTTGTATTCACATGGAATTGAAGCATATGCTATAGCAATGCATGTTTACTATGCATTCCTTAAATTCAAGAAAACACTTTGATAATGAAAATTATGCACATACACAGATACCAAAAATAGTCATAAGTCATGCATCTCTTTTCACAATATCTTCAAATTATGCTACCTCTTGTAAGAAAAATGAGACAAGATACAAAACGTTGGAGGCTAATATAGGGTATGTTGTTTAAGCAGTGGTTATGCTCATCTTCTTTTCTCTGTTTTGTAGGACTTGGACCATAATCATTGCCAGAGTACTTGATGCCAAGCTAGAATTTCCTTGTCTCCAAAAGGTTTATGTTCACATGGGAATGAAAGTTAGGACATAGAAAATGTTTGCTTCCAAGATATACCAATAAATCACATCACAAAGGTCAGAACTGTGGTTGCATGAACAGCCTTCATTATGTCAAATCTTGATTTTTAGAGTTAGTGATGTAAGCTCAGAATAACAATTATCAGCAACTGAAAGGAACAGAATGTATTTGGCTTTTATCAGCTAAAGACAGTGTTCACATTAACTTCAATTATCAACAGACTTCCACACATCTCCATAGGATACTAATCTTACCTACTATTTGTCTTCCACAAATGCTCTCAGTCACTTCTCTGACATTCTTGTATCTCCTGTCCTTTCTTACACAATAATTTCAAAATGATACACCTGAGTATTTTTGTATTACTATTCCTTCTGACCTTTACATTGTGTTTTAGCAAGCTAGATCTCTCATTTTTCATGTTCCCCAACCATTTCCTGTCTCTTACAGGACTATTTCTTTTTGTCCTGACGACACTTAGAGCACTGCCCTGTTTGTCTTTCTATAGATGACAAGTCTGTCAGGAAGGGTAAAACAAGAAAATAGAAAAGAAAGGTTTGTTGTAAAGAAGATCAGTAGCAAGGACAAGCATGATCAAAATGCATTTGTCCCCTGAGGAGAGAGAAGAGGCTGAGACAGAAGCAATTTTCAGAAGAGCAGCAGTGAAGATACACTTGGAAGCAAGTTCATTCCTATCATGGTCATATCACCACTGATTACTCCATTATTTAGGACACTAATAAGGACAATACATAAATCTGGAAAGGTGAGAGGACTGGGGTGTTGGCTTTGTTTGACTGAAACGCATCTTCATGTCCTTCTGTCTTCCCAGGATGCACCCCAGCACCACTGAAATTGTGCTACGCTATTAGCACAAATTGAAATGGAGTTCTCTCAATTTTATATCACCTATTACCTCTGACAAGAGCGTGCGGTACTGCAACAGTACTGGTAGATATCATTACAAATGCAATCTAAAAATGTTGCTTCTAATTTTCTTACACCTCTTGAGAATCTCAGACAATATCTTCTGGATTAACCCTGCCAAGTACAGCTGACAGAACTGTACTACAGTGTTTCAGTTGGTGATAAAAGACAGATGGATTATTTTGCTTCAACAATTTTTCTAATGAAATAACAATATTCAAACAGGAAATAACTGCTTTTCAAAATTTTTGAAAGTTATTGAAGCACTGCCAGCCCAGATGTAAGATTCAAGGCAACAGAAAGCTCTGCCCAGTAAAGAGAGAAGATTGGGCTGGGCAATAGTGGATCTCCTCACTCACTGTTCCCTTGTTATGTTTGTATAAATCCTCTCAGCACAGTGCCTTACACTTACCTCTTTGTCCTTTTTATAGGGGTGGCCAAGTCAACATCACTTCTTTCCCTTTCCACATTCCATATTCAGAAAATGAAGGGTGAAACAAAGAGTATTATCTTCTCTATCTTCTGTAATCTGAACTACGAGTTCTATGTCAAGTAACTTTATGCATCCATTTATATCCTACATTAATCTCTCCCCAGTTTATATAAAGGTTACATATAACAGCAACTGCAGCTTCAAAATACCATTGTCCTGATTTTGGCTGGGAAAGAGTTAATTTTCTTTTTAGTAGCTGGCACAGTGCTGTGGTTTGGATTTGGTATGAGAATCCTGATAACAAACCGATGTTTTAGTTACTGATAAGTAGTGCTTACTCTAAATCAAGAGCTTTTCAGTCTCAGATTCTGACAATGGGGAGGGGCACAGAAAGTCAGGAGGGAGCACAGCAAGGACAGCTGACCCGAACTAGACAAAAGGACATTCTGTACCCCACGGCATCATGTTCAGTATATAAACTGGAAGGAATTGGACAGGAGCCACCAACTGCTGCTTGGCTACAGGCTGGTTATCAATTGACCAGTGAGCAATTGCATTGTGCATCAGTTGGGGCTTTTGTTTTGCATTTTTCTTGGGATTTGCTCCTCTCTCTTATTCCTTTTCATTATTATTATTATAGTGTACTTTATTTCAAATATTACACTTTTCTTATCTCAACCCACAGGTTTTACCTTTTTCTGATTCTGCTCCCCCTCACACCTGGGGAGGAAGAGTGAATGACTGAGCAGCTGTGTGGTGCCTAGTTTCTGGCTGGGGTTAAACCACAACAACTGTAGAGCAATTGAAGTTGAATGGGTGTGACCTGAAAATAATAACCAAACAATATTCTAACCTTATAATATTGCAGTTACCTTTTCTTACAATTTGCACTCACTATCCACCGTAATATGTTTCTAAATTCTGTGGTTTCCACTGTCTTATTAATATGGTAAGGATTAAGAAGGTATATAGAACCTGCCAAGATATTTCTCACAGGCATTCTTAGCCTTTTTACAGTTAGTTTCAACCCAACACAGAAGAACAAAGCCAGTACCACTCTGTCCAAGAAGCAATTTCTTCTTCTAATAGATTGATTTTTTAACTGGATCTTCTTTACTTCATTTATCCTATTTCTTAATTTAGTCTCAGGAACCCAGATGGTAGAAATTTTTGTATCATAAGTTGTAAAGTGGTAGCAAACAGCAGCCAATGAACGTCTCTGATATAAACCAAAGGAATGCTGAAAATTACAACCTCTGCCTTCCTCCTCTTTTTCTCCTAGGTCTGCCACTAGCCTCTGCCAGCAACTCAGCATAGGCATTGCTAAACCCTACAGCATCCCTCTCTTCCAGCCCTGCCCAAAGCCGATTTGATTTATAGTCAGAGTTTCAGTTATTTCTGTCTTTGCCTTTCCCTTTCTTATTAAACTAGAAGTGAACTACTTCAGTTTCTGCTTTTCTGTGGAGAAATAGGTGTACTCTATCAGACTGGACTACAGATTTACTCTAACTGAGAGCTTTTAAATCCCAGTAGCTGCAGTAAAGCACTTGTTAAGAGTTAAAATAGACTGAGCCAACCCTTGACCGGGTGCCCTTATTTAAAGCGCGGTGAGCCATCCATTCACCGCCCTCTGCGCGGAGCTGTCTCAGCAGTTCAGGTTTCTCAGCTCCCGGTTCACTGAGACACCACCAGGTGGCAGGAGAAAACCGCTGTCTGGGCTGCGGCGCCGGGTAGCGGCTACTCGGTTTAACAGCCTACGCCGGCAACTTTGTTGTTGGTAGGAGAAAGAGGCATCCAAGCGTCCAGACACCTACATGCTCTTCAGCAACAGTCTTCCCCTTCTTTCTCTTTCACTCTCAGGTCAGAATGTGTTCATATGCTTTTTCCAATTTATGAAGAAATTTAATACACGGTTCTCAAGGTTGGCATGGGATGGGCAACATTGCTCCAGGACCAGAAGCATAAGGCCTTGTTTCGGGCTGTCATTTCATTAGCTCACTTTAAAGTAATTCACACATCTCTCATCACCAAAATCAACAGGGAGCAAGTTAGAACATACTAATCTCCAGAAAAACAAGCCTCCTTCCCCTATTTCTTCAATGTCTGCAGAACTACAGAGTTCAATCTATTTAAACACCAACAATTTCTCTACACCTGCATGCTTTCCTCCGACAGAACAGACTCAGCTGTTTTCTCATAGTTTTAAGGTACCCATATGCTTTGTTACAATGTGATAACCTTGCTGGTAAATATCATTCAAGCAAACAGCATTGTTGCAATGTAAGACCAGACTGACAAAGTGGCGTTATGATGGGGAATAGGTGGATTGTCTAAAGCTGCCTGCGGTTAGCTCCCAAACTTCCCCCTTGGGAGGGACTTGCTGGGAGTCCCCTTCAAATGGCAGAATTCTTTCATTTACAGCACTGCCCCAAAGGGACTTTCCTGCTGTATTTCACTGCAGGACATCATAATTCTAAGACTGTTGGGTTTTTTTAGCTGACCTATTATGGTCTGTAACCAGTACATACCCAGTGACCCTCTCCTAGTGCAAGGGACATATATTTTTATTATTATTACTTTATAATTTATGGATCATATGTAGAATTTCATTCTTGCTAAATTATTTCTAGAGAAGAATCAAGTTTAAGTGTTGCACAGAGGACAGGCACAGTTATTTATGAAGGCGAAATAATCTAGCATGATTTAATACGTCACCAAGTGTTTTCATTATTTGAACCTCCACAATTATCCTTTAAGAAATATCTTCTTTTGGTGAACTAAGCCCTTTTCTGATAGGACACATTACATGGGAAAGACTTGGTTGTACGTAAGTGGAAGAAGATTCCAATACAAGTACAGGAGAAGATCACAAAACAGGTTATTCGGCTTTCCTGTATTGGGGAGGATGATTAGAGGTCAGAAACCTCAAGGAACCCCTTTGTGCAGAAGGCCATGCACAACAAGTTTAGCTACCTAGCTCCTTCATTCAAAGAGAGTAGGAATTGCATACAGAATCTGGGGTGCGGATTTATCAAGTGATCAGTTGCAAATCTGACTCGCGCAGTCAATAGTAGCATGAATGTTTTCAAGCATTCTGCAAATTGTTTAGCTGGACAGTCATTTTACCATTAGGGATCAGAAATTACAGATTGCAACTGACTAATTTACAGGGTGAGATCCCTTCCTGGACTACAGGGAAGCTCTTCACAAAAGCGGAAATACATGACAAATTATTTCCTCCATCTGCATTTTGCAGAATGTAAAAGCTAATTTGCCCAGCCTCATTTTGTTAGGGACTAATTGTGACCTGAATTATGTCATCCCATTGAATAAATGGCTTACAGTGGTCCAGAACTTGGGGGAAGCTGCAGATTTTCTGTATGTGGCCTTTGTAATCTAAGGCTGTAACGTATCTGCGTTACTGGGTAATTATGGAGGTAGTAAGTGTATGACTACATTTTTTGTTTAGCACCTCAGTTTCCAGTTGTTTCTTTGTTTCTGCCCCTAAATTTAGACCTTCCAAAAATGGGTATTTGTGCCATACTGAGAGCTTTCTCCTCCCTTCAGAAGGAGCATAGGAAAAACTAAGTTGTTTAGCCCTGCTTTTAAAAAAGAAGCAAGCCCCATTTTGTCAATATGCTCCAGTAGCCCAAGCTTTCCACCTGACAGAGAAACATAAGTGGACAACTACATGCCTTTTGTTATCCTTTGGTACATGCTTTTTGTTATCCTTTGGTACAAGTGATCAAAACATGATGAGATCATAGCACCTTGAAAGTCTCAGTTTGCTGACACTGCAGGAAACATAGATATGTTCATTTAGAATCAGGTGGGAATGATTTTTTTCTCTGTAAAAGACACATTTCACTTTGGTAGCCAAATGGGCTGCTTGCTCTTCTTACTGTGTCACTCATCGAAGGAACTGAGACTATGGATACCACTGTTTGCCAGTGAATCATTGCTTGATTAGAAATTCAGAGCCTTGAAGAGCAAGTATAGGTAACATTATGTCTGACCAGGAAGATTGCAGGAGGGTGTAAGGGTAGATAGACATAAATAACGATGGCAAGCATGAATGGGTTGCAGTACAACAGAAGAGCAGGAAAATGGATGAGTAAGAACAAAATTTTCTAGAAATCTTTACAAAATGCTTTTTTTTTCCTCTGGATTTTGCTACACTGACCACTGTTATCCTTCCATTGTCATGCAAAAGCTAGAACACTGAAAGCATAAGAAGTCTTTTCTCCTCTAGAGGGAAGAACTGTCTACTACTATCAAGAGTTAGACTGCTTACTGAAGTGATTAGTTTAGTTACTAGACTCTGTTCACTCAAGTGACAATGTCCCAGGCTGTCAGAATAACTTCAGCTAATCAATTCTCTAACAAAAATCACAATTCTGTCAAAATCAAAATACTTTAAAATTCAGTCACTTTGGCCTATGCTTTGTTCCCAAGGAAAAGGAGCTCACCATTGTCAAAGCAGACAGTTATTCCATTTAAAACCAAATTTGAACTCAAATATATAGCTTTTTTCTTGAATTAAAAGTAGGAATCTTTCAGTCTTGCAAAATTGAGATGCTATGCATATCTGAAACAAGTTTATTGGACATCTATCTCAAGAATAATATTTTATATTTTGTTTGTAAATGAAATTAAAATAAGCTTCAACAATGTGGTGAAAAAAAAAAAAAAAATCCTGTTCTTTCCCTCCCTCTGCGATATATATTATTTGATGTGTGAATTTTTTGGTTTTCTTTTTTTTTCCCAAAGGTTCACTACTCAATTCATGTAATATAGAGAATGCATGATTTTTTTCATGTTCTTTTCTCTGTTTTATATTTATGCCTTTTTCAGCAGGCTGTTATACAGGAATGGTGACACGGGTGGAAAATGTTTTCTCCCTCTTTCAGTGGGGCCTTCATAGGGATCAGTCAAAATTACATCTCTGTCCCCCTATGAGAACAGGGGGAAAAGAGATGGACGTGATTCAGCTTTCTCCACAGTCACTTCTACATCAGCAGCTGGGCTACATCTTCCAAAAATTGCTTATAGAAGACATAGCTACTGCTTTCCTAGCAGCTTACACAGAAAGAATGCTTCTGTGCTTCTTCTCCATCTATAAGCCACGCTACAGACTCTGCTAAAATGGCCTCATTACCCTTTGCTCTCTGTTCCCCTGAAACTTCAGAGAAAGCCCTTTAGGTAAAAGATCACTTGCTGCAATCTAAAGGCTATCCCTGACCTGTGCTGGGTGTGTTGATTCACATGGTGGTAGCTTTCCTGTTTCCACCTTCTAAATCATATTAAAAGACAGTTAAAAATATGTGTGTATTATTCAAGATATTACTTTTCAATCTAAACAACGCCAGCAGCTGCCACAGAGTTTTCTCAGACTCAGGATGGACCGACAAAGAAAGAGAAAAGCAATGGACCAAGAAACCGCTAACGGGAAGAAGATGAGCAAATGTCTTCATCAAGATATAGAAAACACCTGAGAGCTCTAATTTGGGAAATGTGTTTTCCCTTACCAGGAATAGCCAGGGAGGCAGAATACAGCAATTTCCTTCATTTGGGTGAGTTAATCTACTGTTAAACTCTGCTTTCTAGCAGCTACTTCTTTCCCTTAGGAGCACAAGTATAAGTCTAAGCAACTCTTCCCTTCTCTGTGAAAGGTAGATGGGGCAGCCATTTCCAGTGGATTTCTCTGTCAAAGCCTATGCTCTTATGTGATCTCTCTTCTTAGCACCTTGAAACTCATATTTGCTCTGCTGTGTAGTATGAAAGCGTACAAAAGAGAGAGATCAAGAAAAAAACATAGACTTTTCCAGATATTCAAACTTGGTAGAAGTTTGTTTGCCAAGAGCAATGTCTTCCTCCTCATTATATTTATGAAAGCATTTGTGTGAAGACAGCAAAGTAAACACAATTCCTCCTGTTACTCCATGTATTTTCTCTGCAAATACACTTTGTCTTCCTTAAGAACGCTGGAAGTGGCTTTCCTTTTGCTTCCTTCTGGTGTAAGCTGAAAGACATTTCATGAAGAAGTATGAAATGATGCCAAAATAAGAGAAAAGAAATAACAGGCAACTGTGTGTTGTGGTGAAGGTACTTCAGAAGCTGTATATGAAGCAGGAAAAAATGTCAATGTTAGTACTTTTCCCAGATAAGTAAGATTGCCAAGTGTTCTGAATTTACAATTTAAGTGAATCAATCATTTTGGCTATCACTCTAGACTAGTAGAGCTAAGAACAAAAACAGTCCACTGTTTTTAAGGCAGCTGTTAAATATATGAAGCAGACAATATTCCTAATGCAAAAAAAAAAAAAAAAAAAAAAAAACAACTAACCAAAACCCCAATAACCAACCAACTATAAAACTGCAACACCCACAAATAGATCCCAACATTTCTAGCAAAAGTACAAGTAGAAAAGCTCAAGATCATTACAGAGGCAAAACTTACCATAGAATCTTTTGTCACACACAGAGCTGCATCAACCTGACTACTTTACAGTGCAACTGATTTGCCAGATTGTTTGATAAAGCTTCCTTAGAAAGCCAAGAGAAGAACATGAGTTTAGCAAAGGTTTTCAGAAACACAAAATGGAGGTAAGCACCTAAATCTCATCATCTTCTGTGCACAGGTTGTCCTTAGCTCCCATTTGCCTTATTGAGAATCACCACTTAGATTTTCTTTCACATTAAAATTCTTAGTTATTTAGTCCCCCTGAACAAGTTATACACACTTGATTAGAGTGAAGAAACAATCAGAACCCTATACTGGTCTAGATAATATGAATGGCTTTTCAGCTGCTTTTGTGAGATGTTTTTCCTTGCATGAAAAATTCCACCCTTTATCTGAGATGCACTTAGAGAAAGATGGGCAAACTGTGCCATAGTTAACAAACAAACGGCAAACTTATATGAGAAAGTGTGTAAGTCTCATCTGGGAATCATTATGCATTGATTAAATTCCAAGTAATTTCAACTTAAGACTTACTATTTTTTTGTTTGTTTGATTTGGCTACTTGGAGAAATTAATCACAACAATGGCAAATCCTAAGATAGACCATTTAATAAGAACTGTTGTTCTCATTAAGAGTTAGCTTTACTTCACAAGACAGAACAGTGAACTATTTAGCATATTCAAACACTAGTAGATAGGAAAATACAAGACACCTGTAGAGTAAATCAAGCCACTGATTATGCAGAAAACATTCATCAGCAAGTGTCCTATTACACCTGTAGGAGAGTAGCACGTTAATGACCCAGTTGAGTGTGAGTTACAAGGACTCTGTCTTCCAATACCTGCTTCACACTACTCATTCGTCACCTTTGATCATGCACCTCCATGTCATTCATTCCTCAGCTTTCAGCTTCGTGTTCCACTTATCTCCACACTCCCCATCACTCTGACCGCTCATCTCCCAGTGCTCAGACTTGGGAGAAGAGCTTTCTCTTTGCCTTTTATTTTGGCTATCCTTCTCTGTTTTCATTTGAATGTTCCTTATTCTGTATGGCTTCAACAAAAGCCCTCAGTTGCTATGCTTTGTTTGGGGCACCATTGCTAATACCCAGCTCCACTAATTCAAGGACAACTGTGTAGGCACAAGTTCCCTACTAAGGCAACTTGTAGGTGGCCCTGAAGACCTCAGGAGGGCAATGTAAGGGCACCTAAAAGAAGTTCTGAAGGAACCAACAGGCAGCACTGAGCACCTCCTCCTGCCGGAACCCAGGCCACCACATGGGTAACTTGCAGAGCTCTGATGTCCCTTTGTAAAGAAAATGTTCAGTGATGGGGATTTTTGTCAGTATCTTGCATAATTGCCTTGCTTTTGCTCATTTGACCAAGAAATGGAAAATTTGAACTCCTTGATCTCCTCCACACAGCCTAAGAAGGGTTGCAGAAGAGTGCCCTAACCCCAGTTCTAGTCTGTGTCTACCCTTGCTGTTGAAGAAAGGATACCATACAACCATGAGTTCTGAGGCTGACCAAGAAAAAATCTACTACAAGTAGTGTTTTGGATCCTACTCCTTGCAACATATAAATATTGGGTATTAGGCCATAGTTGGTTCCATTTTTGTACAGCCCTGGGATATGAATCTAAACACGAAAGCGCTGTTCATCAAATGCTTGCCCTAACTGCTTGAACCTGGTCTCAGCCTGAGCTACCAACAGACTTGGTTTCCAGACCTGTGACTTGAGCATTGCTGTATGCACAATGGACCAAATGTCTTAGATGGATAGAGCAGAATACCAAATATTAGTGATTATAGCATTCCAGAGGTGCAAAATCATCCTTGCTAGAATACAGGAACCAGGGGAATCCCTTCCCTTTTCCTAATAAGAGTTTACCCTTTGGGCTATTACACAAAAATACAAAGCTTCTCCTACATCCTTCCTCAGATCAAGGAAGTCTGAACTGTTTTGTGAGTACCTAGCATGAGGCATCCAGTCCAACCAGTGTCAACTGTACAAGATTAGACTGGCTAGCAAACAGATGGCCTGGCTTCCGGCTGAGAATCAGGCAGAGCCTAGGTGCCAAAATCTGAATAGAATCAAAATTGGTTTACAGTCAGGACTCAGAAAGTGAAAACCTAACTACTATTATTGTTGCTTTGATGATCTTTTCCTGTTCTTCTACCTCTGTCTAATAAAAGATATTACTTCCTCACTACAGATTTGATCAGTCTATATTCTCACATCTTACTGGCTGCCACAACACAACTACCAGATGATAAAATGAAAAGTCTGGACTGTAGAGTATCATATTAAGATTCGCTGTACCAAATCAAAGTTTGTGCTAATAAGCTCCTCTCAAGATACTTTTTAATGCCTGATACTCGAGCTCAGTTAAGTATCAGCAGCACTATAAACATAGTCACCCCTCAATGTAAGTTAATTTGCCTTCTTTATGTCTAATTTAGCAAATATGGCCATGCTATTTTGGTTTACCCATAACAAGAACTAGGAAGATTGGATGTTTTCTGATGGAGCAAGTAAGCCATTTAAAGCAACCTAGTATATTAGTCCTGAGTGTAACTCTGTTGAACTGTTGTACCCAGTAAAAACACTGACTGAAATGAAAACATCTTAAGATCTACATCTGAAAGAGGCGCCACTGAGACAATCCACAAGTTAATGTAATCCTGTAATATCTGATCTGGAAGCATTTGATCAGAAGTTAATTTTGCATGTGATAGTGTCAGTGGCTCGTACAGCATGACATAACCCCTCCTTTAACTGCACGTTAGAAAAAAAACATTACATCAGTACATTTAAATCATTCTGATGATTTATTTTTTTTTAGATTGTGTTGATCCATGTTTCCTGATTTGTAGACTGAACAATGTGAACCCCTATAGACAGCTGGTTGATTTATCTCAGTCTGTAAAATTGTAACTTTGCAAATCACATTTGATTCACTCCAAAGCTTCAAGAAAAATTTAACTTCAGTGGGTACAACCCACCACATATTTACATATGTAAGAAAACACACTAAAAAGAAAAAGCAGGCTGACAGATCATCTGATGTAACAACAAGCAAAAGCTGTAAAACTCTTATAAAATGCTGGTAGCAGTTTCTCTTTTTCATTTTTACTGGATATATAACCTTGCAGGTACAGTAGTATTCGTGCTGCATTAATCCATTTCAGATGGAGTGCTGAATTATTTCTGCTCATGGCTTTTATTTTAGAGGAACAATTAGTAGCTATTACCATCAGTATTTATACTGCAAAACTGTTTAAAGTTCCAGGCACCAGTGAGTGCCTTGTGCTGAGATACTCCTAAAACACAGCATAAAATGGTCTCTCCTCCAAGCAGTTTACAACACACATAAATCATCGAAAGGCTACAGATTTCTGCAACCTTTTTCACTGCTAGATGTTATTGCTACTTCTAAATCTATTATCTTAGGTCTGCTTCATTGGCAGTGAAAACAGTGGTTTGGAAATTATACCTTTTTTATAAGTAACCCTGCAGTTTCTTGCCTGTTTATAAATGTTGTGATTTCAGAAATAGCTTTTTAAGATTTTGCAACATACATTTTACATCTTTCAAACTTCTTTCAACATTTCATATCTTTTGAAATATCTCAGAACAGTCTAGGATCACTAGCAGCCCAAAGCTGGAAGGAAAATCACTGGGTTTTACTAAAATGACTAATAAAAAAAATCCACCTACCTTTAAAGTGAATGGAAAGTTTGACTTTGTCTTTTGTGGGTGCTAAATATAACTCAAAAAATTTTCTGCAAATTCATGCAGCCAAGGCTAGAAGGTAATAAAAAGAATATATAGCATTTAAATTCTTTTTATTTAACTGTCCATTTGTTAATGCCGCATTTTAGGGCAAGAGCTGCTATAACTTGTGTCTAACTATATATTTTTACCTTATCAGTTCTTCTCATAAATCTTTTCAGCTGATTGAATCTTGTAATAAATATTTAGCCCTTAAATAACTTGCTCTAGTTTGAAAAAGCAGCCATTTGTGTGTTGCTCATGATGCATCTGAAAACCTCATAACAAGTATGTCAAATATAGTAATTAAGCATCAGAATAACTCTGTGGGATACACCATTTTCATGTCAATTTGTCAAAATGATTCAATTTTTATTTTTTTTTTAACCAGGCAGGTGTAACAGCCTTACCTTTGTGGTTTGTTGTTTTCAAGAAAGCATGATCAGAGAAAAATACATCTTTCAAACAGTTTATGTTATAACTGCTATCATTCCAAGTGAAAACTGAGATTTAGGATCAAATTAGAAAATTGAAAAATAAAAAAGAAATGAGAAAGAATAGAGGCAAATCAATTCAAAACTGAGTATCAGTATCTCTCTTGCCTAACCCTGAAGATTTCGTTAAGTCCATATATACCTAAGGAAGGTAAAGTTTTCTTTCTACACTTGTTCAGAGACTCCTGAGCACTGACATCATTGTGATGTCTCACTTTGATCTAGTCGAATCAGGCTGCATGCAAATCACAATGTTAGCCAATACTTTATTAGAAATTATGTTGATATTGACAGTGGCTACAGTCCCCCTTTAACAGACTAACTCACCAACAGCTTGTGCTCTTAGGCAGAAATCAGGAGGGAAGGTTTCAGGAGTTCCCATTGCCTAACAGCAATCAAAAATCACACCTCCCAAGGAGGGAGGAAAGGAAAGAAGGCCAGAATATGGATCCTGGGTGGGGATATCTTCTTAAGGAATGCAAGGCCCAGGGATTGGGCCGAGACTTGAGATGATTTTTCACCTGTCTAGTTTTTTAAGTCTTAGCTTGCTGGAACTTGGGCATTCATTCTAAGGAGCCCAGTTTTCTAAATTTCTTGTATAGGGGCACAGTGGAGAAATCTGGATTTCAAGAGACAACCAGCTGCCTGATGGCTTCCTAGACAAGTGGGGAAATCACCATCCCTGGAAGTGTTCAAAAACTGTGTAGATGAGGCCCTTAGTTATACGGTTTAATGGTCAACTTGGCTGTCCTGGGGTAAAGGTTGGACTTGATGATCTTAAAGGTCTTTTCCAACCTAGTTGATTCTATGATTCTATGATGTTAAGAGTTGCAGTCTCCAACATTTTAAAATCTGAGTCTTCTTCTATCCCAAGGTGTTCAACAAGGGAAAGCAATTACAGCTGGGAAGTTTCTATATGCCTGAGAATGTTACCTATTTAAAACCTCATGTCACCTGTACTGTGCCACAGCATCTGCGCTTACCACTAAAACAAATAAGCAGAACTCCCACAAGCCAATAATACATATTAGTGACATATGCATCATGGAAATCACCAGCTATCACTAATGCAGAGGAAAGGAAAAGTGTTAACAAACACTGACCTTCTCTTATCCTTATTATTTAATCTAAGTTCCAATTTTTTGCATAGATAATTTATGGTAACCTTAGATTTCACATAAGCAAAAAAAGTGATGTCACTACATAGGAAGTTAAGCTGGTGGCATGTTATATCTGAGAAAATCTTTTGCTTAGTTGCGACAGATCTGAAAGTACAAAAAAAAGATCTGAAAGTTCAATCTCACACTGAATATAACCAAACCTTTTATAATATTCAGACCAGTATGCATTTCTATTGCTTTTGAATCATTTACAGAGATTTAAATGTCTTGAGATTCAGCAGACCAGTACAAAAGATATATATAGCATTATTTTCCTCTTAGTGTATTTCTAGGGCCATGAAATAATGAACTAATAATCTAATGACAAAAATTCAGAAAGATTATAAAGATATCTGCTATCACAAGATTATCTGATCTGGCACTGGTATGTTACTCTTCCATATATCCTAGGTGTAAGAGCATCTGTGGCAGTTTAACCATGGATTTGAAAGAAAAAGTGCTAGCATGTGGCTTATTTTTTTATCCTGGGTTCAGCTTAAACCATGAAACTTTTTGTCTCTTTTCATATCCATAAACAATGTGCCAGTTATGACACCTTTTTTACTCTAACTAGAAACATCTAGATTTTCTATTCTAAATGAAGATTACACAGCATCAGAAGAAATCAATCTAAATATTACAAGTGATTAAATGAAGGACATTTGAAAGACATTACTTTCCCCCATAAAACTTGTTCTTTTTATCATCTCCAATGTCAGAGTGAGAACTGTAATAAACCAGTTAGTCATCACATCAACCACAGATAGTAAAGGGCGTCTAGGTCAGGTACAGTGTCCTCCTTATTACCTGACAGACACATGACACCATGCTGTTAACTGACATGGAAACCGACCAAAGCTATGGAAACCTTCTCTGAGCCCAGAGATTGCTGACCTGTGTATTTACAAAAATAATAAATCAAAATGTGTTATAGAAACTGAAAAGAAATATGGTTTGGTTAGAGATACAGAGTTTGTGTGGGAACATAGCCCTGAGTATACTGAGCCTTCAAGTATTCAAGTGTGAAGCAGGGATAGGGAATATATGCAGGTGCATGTACCTGAATATGGGTGGATGCAGACATGCAAGGTAGAGAAATGCCATAGGGACCTATGCATCTGCTTTTTTCACAGATTATAGAAGACATGTGAAAAAAGACCTGTATCTTATACAAAACAACAGTGGCTGAGTCTAACTCATGCATATTAGGACAAGTAGAAAGTTTTCAGTTGCTCTGCTATTGCTTTCTAAATCAGGTTGCTATTGACAATTAACTTTAAGCTGACATAATACCGTAAAGCCAACATATACTGATAAAGACTATTGCCAAAAGAAACATCTTGTCCTTTTCCCTGTCTCTTTCCCCAAATCCTCATGTTAAATGTTTGGTCATGCCACAAGGGAAGAATAAACAGACTAAAATGTAATCTACAATAACAAAAGAGTATTAATTTCCACCTGGACCATTTTATTGACAAGCAGAGTCATAGCCCTATAGCTAATTGCCACTGCAGACAAAAGGAAGACAGCAGGACACATGGGTAAAGACTGGGAACAGAATAGCACCTGTTTTCATCAGTTTAAAATGATCCTCAAACCACCAATAATTCCCTTTAAAAGAGAAATAATAGCAGAAAGTGTGTGCCATGCCCCAATTCTCTTGTTCAGCATGCTTTTTGCTCAGCATGCCTTTGAGCAAATGGCATGCCTAGAAGACTTCTGTCAGGAGCATGCAAAAATATCAAATACATTTATTCTATTAGTATTTTATATGGTGATTAGTGTCTAATTACAAATCATTATAGCAGTGGTGCATTTAGCAAGTATATCCCAACAGAACTATATCTCCATCCTCATTATTAGCTGAGTAAGTCATCACCTGGAAAAACTGAACCTGGAAATTCAAGTTAAACTGTGGCCTTCTGTTACTACCGCTGAAAGTTGAATTTCTTATCCAAAACTGTCTCAGACTCCACAGCACCAAAATGCATGCACATGAGTTGCAACCTCCTCTTTCTCCCTGGAAAAGCCCCATACCAGGTTCACAGAGCTTTTTGACCCACATGCCCCTGGGAATCACTTTTGTATCATTAATTTTTTTGATGAGCCAGTACTAGCAAACCTTTCATTCTCAGGGTCCCAAAGTACAAACTGATTCAGCTGAAAAAGCTTAATAAGACACTATGTCAGGCCAGAGTTTGAGGGGGATTTTTTTCACTATTGTGTTCTCCTAAATCAACTCCAAGAACATTTGGATGGATCTTCTCCACCTAATGCTTACTTGCAGGTGAGCTCTTCCACAGGGCTTGTCCTGAGATCATGGCCTCAGTAGCTTTCTGTGTTGCAACAATCTCTATACAGTCTCTTTAGAAGCCCTTAGAAAGCCTCTTTCAGTCCTGTCAGAAGCCTAGCCGCATGCAGACATGCTTCATCTTCTTCAAAGTATCACAGACTATGGGTGTTCCATCTCCCTGCATTTTTATACATCCCCTTCTTTCTAACTACTTCCTTTGTGTGAGCAATGACTTTCAAGGAACATATCTTCCATCAAAAAGATCTGTCTGTACCAGACAAAGCAAAAAACAGTCAGCTTCTCAGAGGCCCACCACCTTTATAAATGAACAAAAAAGATAAAATGTTGGTAAAATGGTTATTATCTATCACACCCTGCAAAATAAAATTGTTTGTGCTAACCTTTCAAATTCATACAGTGTCATCACAGTATCAGAAACAAATGATGACCCCAGCAGGGATGAAAAAAACTTTGACCAGAACTTCAAAATGAACCAGAAATCTGTTTACTTATTTAATAATATAGAGACATGCATGATTTTTTTATCATGACAAATATTTACCAATAGGAAACTTTTAAAGCAAACTGTCCCTTTTAAAATAAAAAAAAAAAAAAATAAAGAAATGAGTTAGTATATCTCTGCTTGCAACCCAAACACTGTGATCTGCTAGACTAAATACAAGATAAGTACATTAAATACCAGATAATGAAACTGCTCTTCTCCTGCAATGTTTCCAGTTAACTTGGTAGGTCCTCATACAGTGACAAACTGAGCTGTTATAAACTCTGAGGGCAAAGGGCATCAGCAACAACATTAGGCTCACACCGGACTGGCATAAACAGTATGATCCATACACACATGAGAAAAGAAAAGCTATAGTGCTATACATGTCTAGGAACAGCAGGACAGCTATAAATTCAGCTGCATCAGCATCTAAGGCCATTCTCAAATGTCATTTGTTCTCATCATTTCAAGCCACATGCATTTTTTTTTACTTGTATAAACATCTTATTCCTTGTGCTCTGCCATAAGATTTTGTTTCTGGTTACTGCAAGATGCTGAACTAAGTCAGCATGGATAATCTTTTGTACATATCATTATAGGTGTTATATGTTAAAAAATTTTGCATGACTGGGGCTTTAATTGGTAGCCAGTCAGTCATTAATACTCAGGAATTGTTTAGAACTGTATGTGCAGGGGATACAAATCATAATTAAAAACTTACATTTTCTGTGTAAGGCAGCCTAAAAAAAGCCAAAACCAAAACCAAACCCTTCATTTAATCAAAATTTCATTTTTCATAGTGAAATATTTAGTCAGTTCTACATTTTCATTCTGTTCTCTAGGAAGTGGGTTCCTTTATATATTACCACACTGATAAAAAAAAGATTGATTCCTCTTATTTCATTTCACTTTTATCATCCATTTTCTTAAGAGAAGTTAATGTCTGAGTTAATTAATTGAATACAGAAACACCTGAATCTAGAATCACTGGTCACTCAGAAGTAAAGATCAATTCTATTTAAATACTGTGAATAATGATTCACAAAAGATTCATATGACATATGTGCTCACTTTGGGGAACATCAAGCAGTAAAATTGTTATCTATACTTTAAACCACTCTGAATCTAGAATATTAATATCTGTAGATATAAATCTCTTTAGAAATACATAAACTGCTTCATAGCACAGAGCTCTGTACATATCATCTTGCATGTTTCCCAAAGAGTTGCTGTCCAAAGGTGACACTGGTATACTGACTCTCAATTAGAAGAATCGAGGAAGGGTGGTAAGATAAGGATATATAAATTATAATAAGACCAGGTTGCTTTTATATCATGTCCAATCTAATTAAAATCACTGTCATAAAAATGGATCAGATACTGCTGTTTTCTCTTCCCATTACCATCTTTGTCATAAGAATGAGAAATACGAACTTCAATGCTTGTCAGCTTTAGCTGAATGCTGCATAGTTCTTAAACCTTTCTATAGCTATATCATTTTATTGGTTGACTTTTCCACTTCTTTTGTGCTTAAACAAAAGTAGCTTACAGTAATGAAGTGGAATGGATAACCAATCCCACAACAGCATATTGAAAAGGCCAAAGCAGTTCATCATTGTGTAATCAATATAATAAATTGGACAACAGAAATCTTATTCTCATGAAAAAGGTTAACAAAACATACTAACATGAATTTATAGTTATATAGATAACATATATGGAGAAAATAGGCCAATCTTTTTACAGTTTGGGTATTTTACATACTGGAGTTTTACATTTTGGCATTGCAGAGATATCACTGAATTCACAGTTGAGAGTTCTATAATACATATGCACACATTCTGTATACTGTTTTCAACATCTGTGTCTTTCTCGTTTAATTTCAATGTTGATATATTAATAACAAGTTTGTACTCCTTTTTAGGAGAATGAACTAAGTTATATTCATTAAAAAATGAAATTCAGTAAATATTGGAATTCTTTTCAGACTGGAATGCTCAAAGCTTCTGTTTTTTTCTGATGCAAGAAAGCCATTGAACACATGCACAGGAAAAGATCCTACATCCACCATAAGCACATGTTTGCCTGCAAAGGCCTTGGAGCAAGGCTGTCTGCTGCCAGGACAGTGTGTCTCAGGCATGGCCAGCTCCTAACCCTCACCTAGGAACCTACAGGAGGAAGGAACAAGAAAGCTGATATCTCCTAAGGGCCTCTCTGTGATCTGTGAGTTAGCCAGCCCCACTCAAAGTTAAAAGGACTTTAAGAATACAGAGCAGCACTGATGAAATATCAAACCTGAACCTAGCTTGGCAATAAGTGTTAATCTTCATGATGTAACATGTCATAATACTAGCACACTACAAAATCCTATTTTTTCCCTATCCTTGAATGATGATCCACTGTTTCTTGGTGCTTAGTTATTCTTCCTTAGGCTTTTTTTTGCTAATCCAAAATCTGGAATGCAGACACATTTATTAATTACATCCTGGATATGACCTTGCCCAAAAGTGTGGGTACTTCATTGATACATTTATCCACTTATTATTTAAGTATCAATTTAAGATAAGGAGGCAGTGCTATTCCCATTTATAGATAGAGAACTGATGAGACAAAGATCAAGACATAATTCTTTCTTTTCTTTTTTAGCAACCTCTGAGGGCCAGAAGCATCTTCAGTAGAGATTAAATCTTTGAAGATGTTAGCTGCCAATTACTTGAGACTAAAGCTAAGTGTACGGAGAGCCTGGATTATTTTTTCTATCTTCATTATGCATTTTCCTGAAGTGACTGTAGATTTCTCATGGTTTAAGCCCAGCCGGTAACTCAGAAATCATGCAGCCACTCGCTCCCCTCCCTTCCTGCCCCCATTCTAGATGGATGGGGAGGAGAACTGAAAGAACGTAACTCCCATAGGTTGAGATAAGAACAGCTCAGTAAATAAGGTATAACACAAGCTGCTGCTGCTACCACCAATCATAATAATGACAAGCAAAATAACAAGGGAAGAAAATACAACCACTCACCACTCTCTGACCGATACCCAGCCCAATCCGAGCAGTGATCTGGCCTTCCAGGTAACTGCCTCCAGTTTATATAGTGGGCATGATGTGCTGTGGTATGGAATACCTCTTTGGTCAGTTTGGGTCAGGTGTCCTGTCTCTGCTTCCTCTCGGCTTCCCCTCCTACCTGGCAGAGCATGAGATCCAGAAAGTCCTTGGACAGAGTAAACATTACTGAGCAGCCCTGAAAACATCGGTGTTATCAGCGCTGCTCCCAAGCTCAAAACCAAAAACACCGCACTGCACCAGCTACTAAAAAGGTGAAAAATGACTGCTACTGCTGAACCCAGGGCAAGATTTTACATTCATGTTCACATGTTGCATCCTACTGCACCAGAGACAAGTGATCCTCACTATACAGTAGAATAGTAAGGATGGAAACATCTATATTATTTATGTGAGTAGTTGATATGAACCTGAATAGTTAAATACAGAATCATAGAGCCATAGAATAATTAGGATTTGAAAAGCCCTTAAGATTATTTAGCTCTAACGCCCTCACCAAGGCCAGGGACACTTCCCACTAAACCATGTCACCCAAGGCTCTCTCCAACCTGGCCCGGAACACCACCAGGAATAGAGCATTCACAGCTTC
>JANRGW010007457.1:0-22425 GCA_024733675.1 Psilopsiagon aymara
CCCCCCCCCCCCCCCCCTTTGGTTATGTCTGGTTGGAGATGAAGATCTGGGTGGTTTTTCACAGTTTTCAAATGCCTCACAGCCGTCTCAGACCAGAGGCTTCAGCTGAGCATCAGGAAGCCTGCTTCGTGTGAAAAAATGGCCGCTACAAGTGCGTGAGTTGACTTGGTTATAGAGGATAGTGTGGCTATGAAATGCCAAGTGGTACTGCATTAAGATCCTTGTTGTCATTACGGACATTCATTACCAGCATTTACAGTTGGTCTAGCCTCCTCGAAGTCTGCAAGGCAGAGCAGATTTATTTGGCAATTTCATAGCTTAAAATCTGGTATCCTACTTGGGGAACTCAGAAATATGGTTTTCAAAGTTGAATGGGTGAAATGAGGCTCCTGAATTCTTCATGAGGAATCATCAGCAGTTCCTTCATTTATTTGCTTCAATGGGATATGTATTTAAGTGTCCAAATAATACAAAGCTAATCTGTGTAGAACATGATGCTCCTTAGAGGCTTGACATGAGGTTTCAAAATAAACCCTTGTGAGGGCATTGGGGTACTGTGAGCCTTGTCTCCTTGCCTTCAGTAGCATAAATGTACATTAGCAACGTACATTATGTTCCTGAATGCTTTCTAAAGCATCCCCGCCATATGTGCAAACACAGTGGCCCCTTATGGTGGGGAGAACAGAAAGATTCGTCAGGTATGTTTGGAGGTTATTAGTTATTTTGTATTTCTTTTTGAAAGTATTCAGAAATGGCGCTGATATTTATATCAGGTTTGGAACCTAGTGTTAGGCACCTGAACTGTAATTTCAGGTCGACATGCATTTTGGTGATTTTAGTCAGTGTAGTTAGGGTGAGTTCTGATTTAGGATGTATATCTCCCTATATTGCACCTGATTGAAGTCCTGGCAGTAGATATTTGAGAACTGCTGTGCTAACTAATGTGCTCAGGGAAGTTGAATGTTATTCAGTCAAACAGCTGGAGCATAGTTGAAAATCACTGTGCTACAGTCAGAACACTGTGCTGTGGGCTTCAGAACTGTGTTGATTTGCCTAATGTAGTTTTGAATGGGTAACAGAGTGGAATTTGAAGTGGGATTAAGCTCTTAATTTGTGTATTACGTACTGAAACAAATGTATTCTTATTTTCTCATGAATGAAACTTAAAAAGTCTCACAGGGGTTCACCCTGAAGCCCTGTATACTGCTGTGAAAGGGTCAGGCAGAAGCTTCACAGGGTGAAGCTCTGACACAGCTGTTGTAGAAGGCTATGGGCCTGTGAATCATGACAAGAGTAGCGTTGTTTCTTCTGGAGTATCCTGCTATAGGCTAGACATTAACCTCCTGCTGTTTATACCCTTTTCTTGCACTATCATTTTCTCCCGCTGATTGTCCCAGACTGTGCTGCAGGCATTTCTGCAGAGACACAAGTGTTTCTAATTTATTATTTTAATTCCATGAACTTTAGGAGCCGAGTGTGCTATGCTTGTGTCTGAATAGCAGTGTAAGTTCTATAGCATCCTCTAATGAAGTTGTCCTGAAATACCACTTGAGGCTTTCAGAAGGGCAGAGTGCTGGTTGACTAAGTTGTGTTTTTTCACAGGAATGTTTTACATTGTGTGCCATAACATGGCCTGGATTCTCATCTCCAGATGTGTCTAATGATTCTTTGCCTTGCACAGCCCTTAAAGTGCAGCTCATGATTGGTTTTGTCAAGTGGAGCGATGCAGAAGGAGGATGTCTTCCTCAGTTTATAACCCAACAGCTCTCAGTATGAGTGTCTTGTTTTGTTGAGGAGGAGGGACTATAAAGAGCCAGCAAATCTGGTCCTTCTGCTCTCTTCTGTGCCTTGCAGAGGGTTTGTTGGAGCTCAGCGTCCTATGACTGACAGGGAGCCTGTGCTGCCAGTGAGTTGGTTCTGCCAGTCCCTATTCCTCTCTGCCCGAGTCCTGAGACCAAATGCACTCCTAAACTATGCTGCATCAAGAGCTAGTGATTAAGACTCAGTCTGCTGAGAAGAGGGTGTATAGCTTCATCTCACTGAAGCAAGGTCATCTATATGTCATGTGAGACAATGCCACAACAAATAGGACAAAGGATTTGAGAATTACATGGAAATATATAGCTCTTCCTTTGTGCAGAGGGACTATAAAGTTCTGCATTGAATTTAAAGAGAACAAGGGGAAGTAACAATACGTTGTGGATGATCTTCCATCATTCTGCAAGCTTGATTGTCGCTTGCTTTACTATATGTCTTCTGCTGGCAGTGTTACTGACTGTAAACAGGTTATCTCAGAAAGGATTATATTGCCATATTCGTTGTTAAATGTCTGGGGCTTGAAGTTCTTCCTTAACATTCCCTTTCTTCCAACACTAAGGACTGAAAATTATTTCGAAAATGGTGACATGTTTGCCACTCACTGAATGACCTCCAGCCTGGTACAAATGCCAAAACCACCTAAATGCCCCTTCACTAAAGGTCTGTGTGGTCTCTGAGATGCATTATCTTGTGGTCTAATACCCAAAATTCTGTGGTAAAAGCAGGGCAGTCATAAGGTAGGAAATGAACCTTGTGGCCTCTGTAGCTGTTGAACATTAAAGGGATATGGAAGTGGGTGCAGTCCCAGATTATTGGATAGCTCTGCGATTTTGCAGGTTTTGTGCCATTGCTGTTGTGTCAGACTGGTCAAGTTTTTGGGTAAATCAGACTGCTCAAAAGCTGTGATTGAGTTCACCAAAGCTGAAAAATGTTAGCAGGGGTATCAGTCCTGTAAGATTACTGCAGGACTTCCTCAATGAAATTAGCAAGCACTTCTGTATGGCTGTTATACTGTTTTTATCTTTGAAATTGAAAGGCGTTTAAAATGCCTTTTTTTTTTTTTTTTTTGTGAATGTGGCTGACCTGCTCCTGCTCTTCATTTCAAATAAGTAGCAACACCAGTCATTTAGTTGAGTTACCTGGGATGCCTTAGCTTGTTTTTGAAGTAGCTGTAAATATTCATTCTCAGACCCTGCTGCTTGCTGATCTCTGTGCTAGGTCAACAGTCATTCCATGAGCATTATTGTATAGATTACTTACAGGTGCACTTATGATTCAGCTGTTACAGGTGGTAGATAGCCGATATAATCATTGTTAACCTCTCGGATTTCTGTTGGGTTTTTGGTTTTACACACCGAAAGCTTTTGGAGTTCTTTATGTTATGAGGTGCTTTTTACTACTTTATGGAGATGTTCTTGAAATGGTGCAGCAGTTTGAGCTAATAGGAAATGAAAATACATTTACTTATTTTCGTGTGCACCCACAGAAATCAATTTTCCCTTATTTCCCTTTTGAAATAAGTTGACATCAAAGCCAGTTGTGGTTTGTGTGAATGGTGGATTCTTGTCTTGTGCACTGTCAGTGCACCAATAGTTCTTTGTCTTGCAGTCATAGCTGACTCTCTGGATGGGAATATAATGGTGGAAGGGACTGAAGTGATCTTAAAAAATGAACAAACACCCCCAAACCCAAAAGAAAAAATAAAAACCAATCACAAAAAAACCCCAACCTGCCAAAAGAGCAAAAATGATGTCACTGGAGCGTCTGAGAAAAAAACTTCCATTCATTATTGCTTGCACAGATAGTAAAGTACTCTTGTAAGTTCCTGTGGCAAGGTCTTGTTATTTTCCGTCAGTTGAGGCTTTTAAGAGCAGCTTGCTTACACTGAGTACACAGAGTTGTATGAGGAGTTGCTTAGGTGTAGCAGATTGAGCCTTGAAGCTAGGAGGTATGTTAGCTGGTCCCCTGTAGCCTCTGTTTCTTTGGCTTGTGTTTTCCTCCTGTGATTTAACATCGGGTAAGGAACTGGGAAACATGCTTATGCCAGATACTGAAATGTCCATGTTGCTTGTATGCAATTAAATGTGTGCAGGACACTTGGAAACTGTTTAAACTTGTTAAAGAGTAAACTGTTAATCTTAGAAGGTATAAGAAGTGAAGGAAAATAGTGGACTTTCAGGTGTTAGTTTTGTTTTCTGCATTTCATTTATGTGTCTGTGGTCAGGTCTTAAGATATTTTAGCAGTTTCACAGCAGCTTTAACATGATGTTGTATCTCAGATCCCTGTGTGTACATATATATGAAAGCTAGTCTTACTTTCTGGGTATGGAAAACTGAAGAGACTTATTTCTTTCCAGTTTGTAAAGCTCATCCAACTCTGATTTATGGAGAAATTGAATAAGAAGCAAAGAAACAAAGCAATTCATTTACACAGGAGAAAATGTAATGCAAAGAGGTTTAAGATTTTTAAAAATCCAAAGTAACAAATCCCAGGCATACTTGTGGATTTGCTCTAGATTTGAACATTCTGAGGCATTAATCAAAGCTTAATCCATGTGGAAAACAGCAGTATCAAGAGTAAAACCTAAAATCAAAGTCTCAAAACCAAAAAACAAACTACGAAGAAACTAAAAATAACCCCAAGCAAACAAACCATCTGGAAACGAGTAAAAGGGCTTGCAGGTTTACCTTTGTAAGTCAGTTCTTGGCAGCTTTTGCTTCTAGTGAGTTTTAGGTTTGGATGTAACCTAAGGAATTAGGACCTTAAAGAACAGCGCTGTTAGTTAGTGCTTTGTCCGGGGAAATTACTAGATAGAAATCTACAAGATTTATTTCTATGTGACTTAATGACAGTAATCTGTGCTGATCTCAATGCGCTGGCATTGCAAAATGTGGGTAAAAGGAGAGGAAGGGCAACACACCCCAAATCAAAAAACATCTCATAACCAACCAGCCAGTGCAGCAGGCCAGTAGTAGAGTTTACCAGTGCAGAAGATAGTCAATCAGTAGGAGAGAGCTCTGATATATATGCCTGTCTTTTTGTATGTTAAAGAACATTTCCCATCCCTTCAGGGAGGGAAATTTGCAGTGCGTCTAGCAAGATTAACTAATCTTGTCTATTGCCAAATAATTTCAGATTGAAAAGGACTGCCAGTTGTCTTTTCCACCCAAGTGACTGTACCTGATCACAGCAAAGGATAACCGGTTTGTAAGTTTTTTTTTGGCTTGCATCTGTCTGTAATTTACAGCTGTGCTAGGTTATGTAGGTAATTTATGGAAACAGGTTCTCCTTTCCATCCAACTCTGACCTTAAACACAAGGAATATGATTAACAGTGTTTGTGTAGTACTGCCTTTGCATAATTAAGAAGAGAATTGAGAATTTGAAGGTGCTACAGGAGCATTCAGTTAAATTTTACGCACAGAGTACATGCTGTAGCTCTTGGATTGCTTTTAAATTAGAGCCCTTGCTGCACATCCAACTGCAGTTGAAGCTGCTGGAAGGCTTTTCCTGTCATTTCCTAGCTTTGAATTTTATTTTGAATGGCAGTCGAATTTTGTCAGCGCTGGTGCTGTTTCTTTGTAGCTCATGTTGATGGATTATCTGCCAGCCTTTCTTTCTGGCAGGACAGAAGCTGGCGGGATGCAAGTGTTTATCAGGCCAATTGAAATAAATGGGAAACCAGCCAGTGAATTCAGTAAGAGCAGAACCTGTCCCCTCACAATTAATTTATTTTGTAGTTGTGACTGCTGGTGTGGCTTCTGCTTTGTTTTAGTTCTTTTTTTCTTCTTTTACTTTAGCTCCTCTTTTCCCATCTATTCTTTCCTCATAATTATCCAGTCAGCATTGTTCCTGGACAACACAGCAATAAGAGTGACATTCCAAGATATTTATACATACAGTTTTGACCAAGTTGGTGGGTGGCTTTAGTGGTGAAGGCTGTCTGTGTGTCTAACACAAAGAAGTTAGTTTTGCAGCAAACAGAAAATACATTGACGCAACAATGTACTGGGGCCTCAAGGTTTTGTTGTCTAGAAAAGCTGTGGCTTTTCTGATGGTGTCAGGGTGTCTGTGGACCTGTTTGGAGGCACAGCAAAGGCTGTCAGGAGAGGCAGAATGCTACCTATTTCTTTTGTTTTCTTCTTTTTCTTCCCACAAATATAATTCACAATGACATGAGCTGTGAAGGCATGTATGGAAGAAGAGTGCTCTTCTGCTTCCGTAGCTGAAGGGCACTAGTATGTCAATGAAATATTGTGTGTATGTGTGGGATTTATTTGCTTTTATACTTAACTGCTGATTTGACTGTGACAAGCAAAGCACAGAGGAGGAGGAGCAGCAGCAGTTCTGGAAATAGATCACTTATCTGAGAGTATGCTGCACTTCCACAAGGAGGGTTTTTGGCAGTGATGACATGGGTACAGTGTGTTGTAACACGGGTGTGCGCTGTGCATGTCCTTTCACTGTAGCAGGCTGGTTTTCCTGCTGATGGAGTGTGAAGTTTGTGTGAAATTATCAGTTAGTGTCTGCCTTCCCCAGGGAGGATGGGGAGTGATGAGAGCTGGGTTGTGGCCTTGCAGTACCGCTCAGTGAAGGTGGCCATATGGTGTGGGAGAGAGGGTGCTTAGAAGGGGTGTCACAACAGATGTTTTATTGTATACTTGTTGCCAGAAGCTTTACGTGTCAGCTAGCCCCAGTAAGGTAGTGTCAGAGCTGTCCTAGGGGGGCAGTTAAGGAGGAATGCTGTTTAGGTAACACATAGTGTAATTTATTATTTGCATTGGTATTGCAGTAGCTATGTTTTTTCAAGCAGACAAAGGCATAACAAGACCCAGAGGCTGGTCATAGGAGCCAAACAAATTCATGCTGGAATTAAGTACAGGTTTTTTTAAAATGCGGAAGAATAATTAGCCATGTGAACACTGTACGTAGAGGAAGGTAGATTTTTCATCAGTGTAAAGTCATACTTAGCCTGAAATTCATTCTTGTTTCAAGTTCTCCTTTATACAAAAGGCTGAATTAGCTTGTCAATGTGATCTGGCCTCTAAATCTGTAAATCTAAAACATTTAGCCTATCACATGAGACACTACTTTTCCTTACTATTTAAGTAGACAGCACAGATTGTGGGAAAAGAAAGGAACTGTTATATCCGAGGTACTGTAATATGGAGTGTCAAGTGGATGGTCTCATGTCGCAAAGGAGGTCTTTGAGAATGAGAAGCTGATTTCAGGCCTCTTGCAATGTGGTTCAGAACTTCAGAGGACACTGCTTGCTTCCTCCTTATGTTTTGTTGTATGTTTTTAAAATAAAATAAACCAAACAGACTCTGTAGTGCTTGGTTACGGCTCTGAGGCAGCAAGAAGAACTTCCTTCAGTAAGAATATACTGCACAGTGTGCTGAATTTAGTGCTGGTTACTGTGAGCTATCAAAGGCTTTGAAATTATTTCCATGGATTCTATGCTTATATATCAATAAATATTATAATTCTGAATCCCACAAGGAAGAAAAAGCTTAAATTTAGACAGCAGAGTGAGTAGTTATGCTGAACTTACACAACATTATACCCAACTATTCTGTTTCTCACCCAGATTTATATTTGCTGAATACATTTGCTGAAATAAATAGCCAGTTTCCTTTGAGAACAGAGTTGGAACTCAATAAATGTGAGGCGTCAGAGTACTAACAAAGGGACTGAAGTCTAAAATAATGCAGTTGTACAGCCCAAATAATGTAAATTAGAACAGTAGAGAGGAAATCTTTATTTAGGAATGCAGAGGAAGAGCTAACGATGCTCTGTGAGAGTTTATGAATTTTGTAGTCTGATCCTTTGTTGTTTAATCTTCTCTTCTCCCAATGGGAAATACATATGGAAAATACACATCTTGTGATAAAATCAATAGGTAAAAAGAATTTTGGTACTTTTCTTGAGTGGAGAAGCCTATCAAAAGAGGAGCATTTAGGAAGGAAAGCCTGCTATTCTGTTCAGTGGAAAACCCTTTGCAGTTGCAGGCTTACCTGTACAAAAGAACTGCCTCATTCATAGCTTCCCCAAGACTGTATGTAACAGATCTGGGAAATAGGCACTGGTTCTGTTGCAGCTGCTTAAGAAATGAATTTCAACTGCAGCAAAGAAGGCTCAAGTAAGATATTGGGGAAAAGTTATAGGTATCAGGAGGAAGCACTGGAATATGTTTTTTTGAGAAGATGATGTAGTCCTTGTCACTTCCTCTACCCTTTCCTTTGTCAAGGATAGATGAAGAGGAATTATATAGAGAGCTGATTCTACCTAGGGGCAGAGGAAAGGACTAGATGTACAAAACCTAGATGTACAAAATCATAGGAGACTGAGATGTGCATTTATGAATCGTCTATATAAAGGCAGTGAAGGACAGGTCATTTCTGCAGACTTGGGTAATTATGCTATATTCAGTTGGGCAGTTCAGACAGCCAGGACTTACTCTTGTGGATTGAAGTTTACGTTCTGTAAATTGCTGATGCTTTCTTTTGCAGTAGTGATATTTATCCAAACACTGGTTTTAGCAAAATCACAGGTGACATTGGAAATACACAAGTATGGGAAAAGGGGTGTGAGGAAAGAAGGTCCATAAACTCTGAAAGGAGGAGTGAAAATCATGTGTAGCAGTTGCTGTGAATTTGTCGGAGAAATCTGTCTACGTGATTTGATTTCATCAGTTTCTATACTGCTGCTAATTGTCATTTGACTTTCTAGAGCTTTCAGAGAGATTACCTTGGAAAAAAAATCCAGACATTTACGAGTCCTCTTACTCTGTTAGTTTTTACAGGTGATCTTTTGTATTAAGAAGTGTCTCCCAGAGACTGTTACAGGAGTTTCTAGAATCTACTTTCTCCTGATGTCCAAAAGGGAATTTAGATTTTCAAGAAGCTTCTTTGCAGAAAATAGCTCCTGTCCCTCTCCCCCGTCCTCCCGACTCGGAATATGTGTTTCTGAGAGTAAAAACCAGCAAGAGAATGCATCTACAAAGAGTTTCTCTATTGTTTACTCTATATTATACTGACAGAATTAATTTACTTAATTGTCATGCATGTCACTATAGCGACAAAGCGTGCTGCAAGTGTAATTTATACAGTCATTATTATTTCCAGTGAGAAAGTATGCATGATACCTGGTGATTCGAGGTACATCAGTTACGGAATCTCTGTGCAACTGCTGCATTGGCAGATGGCTGAGGTCAATATCCACTCTCTCTTCAGCTCTGCAAATCAGAATTGGTGGCAGCATTGTCAAAACATGTCAGCACTTCAAGGGTGGCGTGCAGCAAACCAGTGGCTCCACAACACATCTTGGCACATAAGCTGGGGCTTGGAAACAAATTGGATTCTTGCTATATACCTGTGGGTAGTTTTTAATTTGGTTGGGGGGAGGGGAGATGTTAGTTGCTTTATACTTGAAGCTCGAGCTACTAACCTAGAAGACTGTAGCACTTAGGGAAAGGGTACGGCACAGATGTTTTCCTTGTTATCTTGCATCAAGAAGCAGATGTGCTTGTATTATGTTGCTGGTCTGAATGCGCATGTCCAATTCCAGTGCTTGGTAGTTAAAAACTGTTTCATAGAAATAAAATACATCACAATGGTAAAGAAGCTGGGGAGGAGTGTTTGCTGGACTTCTGTATCATAAATTGTTGAGCTGTTTGGAGCGGCAAAAAATGTAGGTGATTTCCCTAGGGAAGGGAATAGGGGTTTGAATCTAGCAGTTACTCTGCTGCCACTCACAGTAGACTGTGACTATAGAGGATGCAGAAGGTAATGTCGTAAAACAGAGGAAAGAATTGGAGCAAGACGCAGAAATAAATACAGGTTGTTTCTAAATGGAATACTGGCTTGAGTTTACTTAATGGATGCCAGAAGCCGTTCTTTCTTATTTAGAGAAGACAACACCCTGCCTGAGAGGACAAAGACAATGTTTTGTTCTTTAGGGGTGTAAAGCTAGTTTTCCTAATGGTTCCTGACATTTTGTCATTCATGCTATGAGCTTCCTTAGAGAATAGGAGTAAATAGCCAGTCTCCTGTGAGAGAGCAAACATGAACTGAATGAATTTAAGGGTTGGAATTTGCTAACATTGGCACCAAACCCTAAAATGACATTGGAGTTGCAGAGTAAGACTGTAGAGAACAGTGTGAGATACCGTGGTACTTCTCAGAGGCAGAGTAAGCATCTCTAAGTATGACACAGAAAAGTCTAAATTACGAACGCATTTATATGCACCTTTATATTTCTGAAGTTTAGGTTTAAGTAGAAGTCTGAACTTGGCGTGTACTATTCCTGTATTATTTTAGCATCCTGAAGTTCTTGCAGGACTTCTGTGGTAGAGGAGGTAGATGACAAAATGCTGTTCAAGCCTGGAACACTTTGAAGTCTCCTCTTGCACAGAGAAACCTTCATGGCTGAAGTGAGCACTTTCCTGGAGTCCCACTCAACATGGAGGTAACCAGAGCCTCTGCAAATATATAGCTTACAAGACTGGCAGCCAAAAAAGCCAGCAGCTAAAAAACTGTTTTCATGAGAAAAGCAAAGGGAGGAGACTCTTTTGAGTTCGGGTTTCTACCGCCTCCCTTGTGATACAGTGCTAAATGCAATATGTCTTTTCAAGTGACCTTTATCTTAACTTTAATCTTTCTTAGCCTCTTTGGGGAAGTTGTATTATCTGAATGTCTTCTATGTGTGAAAATTTACTTTTCCGTCCTTTAGCACCTTTTACGCTTTTCAGATGGATATTAATGTTATCACATTAATAATACTGTTATGAACAGGACTGGCTTTTGGGGCATTTAAAACTTTAAAGTACTAGAACGGTACTTGTATCATTTGTGTGATTAAAATTCTGTCAATCACAGATAAAAATGGGATTCAAGAGGCAGAGAGTAGGAAGAACAGTTTTCCTGTATTGAAAGCCATGAGTTTTAAGTAATAAGTATTTTTCTTGTTAGAGGTTTGGGTGCGGAGAGAAGATGCGTGAGCAGCACCTGTAGCATCTTTTGAAGGTTGAGATTCCCAGTCCTTTTAGAATGAGGCAGTCTAGGTGGAAATAATTGGAAAACAGCCTTGAAGGTTTCTGTGCCTATTTGAGTGTGAATGGATGTATGTCAGACCTAATTAGGTCTACTGAGGAAAACATAAATGTCAATCGCTTTTTACCAAATGCATCCAGCTACTTTTGAGATTGTGAATGGGGTCCAGTGAGCACACAGCCTGCTTAATGTCACCTTTCTAGTTTATGTCTTTTAGTTCTGTTCCCTGTGATGTAATGCATTTGATTTTTCTTGAAAATGAAGTCAGGCAGATGGAAACTAGGTATTGCCACTCTACCGCTTACTTAGCTAATACGTCCAAAAGAGCAGATGTAACTTAACTAATTCAGAACATTTAATGAAAATGGTGGTTATTTTACCTTCCTGTATTTCATAGGGTTTAATCAGTTAGATCATGGAGCTCTTTTAATTTCACTTATTGGAAACTTGATAACCCCTTCAATGCTTTGTCTAACCTGCTTTTTGTTCTATAGCTATGACTTTATCAAATCCTATTGGAAGCATGAAATGTACATCTGTTTTCAACAGTGATTATATGTAAAAGGATCTTTCCTGCTTAGTTACATTAGGGTATGCCTATTGTGTGTACTCATATCTTCTTTCTTGCTAAGTGACGTACTGCTGGCTTTGCAGGGCCATCATAAACTCTGTCTTTCATATATTTCCTCTGTGGGTGGCTGCTTTAGAAATGTTTGTAAAATTCCAGCTATGTGCTTTTGTAGTTTGTTAGAAAAAGGTAAGTTTAGCCCAGGATCCCTTAAGAGCATGCTAGGAGTACAAGGGTATTGTCTATAAGTAGCATCACGGAGTCAGTAGAGCCTCAGATTGTGCTGGAGAGGAAAGAATGTATCTTGCTTTTAAATTTGTTTGGGGAATTTGGAGACAAGTGGCAGTTTAATATTGTTCGCATGAGAAAGTTTATTTAAAGCACGAGCTGTGCTGTGTAAGTAAACTTTTACAAATCCCTTTATGGACTGTGTTTTGTGATGTGAAAGCAGCTTACTCAGTTCAACTTAAGCGTGTTCCTAACAAAAAGAGCTTAAATATACTAAAGTAAGCCTAGTGGGAGTTGAAACAAGAGTGTCCATGCAGTTTTTTGTCAAATATAATTAAGTCAGTTGAAAATCATACCTTGCAGATATCTATACAGCGTTTTCTTGGAGACAGCGTCTCCTACTGGAAGTGGGGGGGGGTGGAAGGCGAGACTTCCAGCTCCCCCTGCTAGCATTCATAACATTGAAAACAGTGGAAAAATCATATCCACCCTCATTTTGGCCCTGATTTGAATTGTGGAGTGAAATTTTGGAAACTTCACATTTGTGGCTTGAAACTAGCAGACTTATGATTTGAGAAACTGACTTCTTTCAGTGTCTGTCTTTCAGGAGATCAAGAGATCCCTTGAAATGTGTTTTTGTGCCTTGCAATGCTTAGAAAAGTGCATGTGTCTCAACAAAGATGTGGTCAATGCGTGTAGCACCAGATGGTCCTGGAGTTTTGTCCATAAATCATGTGTCTGCTTTAGAGTTCAGTGTAAGTTGGGTCAATTTTAGCCTCATTTTCTTGCAGAGTGATTGGGGTTGAGGATTTTTTTTGTACATTCACAGCGAGTTAATCAAAAAAACTATTTCAAATTTAACAACTTCTGCAGTATTTTAATTCTTGTAGAAGCAACAAAGTGTAGATTCCCGTGTTATATTGCAGTGCAGCAGATGTGGTCCTTGAAGGGGTTTCCAGAGTATTTGTTAGAGCTACTCAAGCTGTTCATTGGTTATTATGTTTCCAATTAAGTGTCATGGGATATATGGTTAAGAACGTTGTGTTATAACATTATAATCTTTACAATTGTTGTTTGGTTAGTAACAATACATTCTTTCTTTGGAAATGGTGCCTATAATGCTGCGCTGCAGGGAGCTCCAGAATGAGCAGAAAGAAAGGGCTGTTGCCTCTTGGCAGTGCTCCTGCTACAGAGTGCTGTGCTGATATAGAATCATAGAATAGTTAGGGTTGGAAAGAACCTTAAGGTCATCCAGTTCCAACCCCCCTTCCGTGGGCAGGGACACCTCCCACTAAACCATGACACCCAAGGCTATGTCCAACCCAGCCTTGAACACTGCCAGGGATGAGGCATTCACAGCTTCCCTGGGCAACCCATTGCAGTGCCTCACAGCCCTTACAGTGAAGAGTTTTTTCCTCATATCCGATCTAAACTTCCCCTGTTTAAGTTTGAACCCATTACTGTTTGTCCGATCACTACAGTTGCTAATGAAGAGTCCCTCCCCAGACTCCTTTGATGACCTCTTATTGTGTCTTTGTGTATCACTGCTGTGTATTAGGTAGGCATTTCCAGCTGGCTCAGAATTCTGCGCCTACTTGTTAGCATCCTGTCAATGGTAATGGAATTGTGGCAATTTGCATGGGATTCCGATCAGCAAGGTCATTGTCACACTTCTTGAATCCTTCTGACGGTTCCCAAGTTCTGTGCGGACCTGGTCATTGTAACATACAGAATAAGTGTATAGCCTGGCTAATTAGAATTTGAAAGCTGAATGCTGAAAATTCATGTTCCTTTTCTCTTGGGCACTCTGTTCAGCAATTCATTATTAAGCAATTATATCTTATATGACATTACAGGTTGACATATGCAGGCATTATGCAGACAATGCCCCAACTTGTTCAAAGGCTAAATCAGCAAGGGATGCTCCTAAATAATGGGGGAGGGTATTGTTATTTCCTTGCATGGCATGGTCTGCAATTAGAGATTTTTTTTTTTTTTTTAGCATATCCTGTTTTTTATTTTTTTCTTTTTTTTATTTTTATTTTTTCTCTCTCCTAATTTCTGGGAGTTTTCCTTTCTCTGCATTTTCTCATTATATTTTTCTGAGCACGATGAATTCTCACTCCTATAGGAATGGCTTATTAAAAACAAAATGATGGCTTTTTAAAAACAAAATTTAAACCTCTGTTTGCATTGAAATATGTCCTGAGAGATGAAGCCTTCAAGCTTGGTGAAATTAGTGTGTAGACTGGTTCTTACTCAGAATGATTCACATACTAGTTTAAGGTGGCAGCTCAGATATTTGTAATATAAGCTGAGAAAAGAGAGAAAAAAGTCACCAGGTAGAGGTGAGATGACTGCCATAAGCGCTGTGAGTACTAAATAATGGCATGAAAACTGCTTAGCTGCCAATGCATGCTTTAGGTATTGTGGCACCAGGTGAATTTGAAGACATTTTAAAGGATAATATATAGTGAGTTTGAGGTTTTCACAAATGTGGGATGGTTTAACATAGTATTGAAAATTCAGGTAGCTCATGCAGAGCTTTTAGGCTGAAATTGCTGCAGGTCATCTGTGAAGCAAACATTGCCAGGAAGTCAATATTGATGTAGGGGAGCCAGCAGCAAAGGGTAAGGACAGCATCATCTGATAGTCTAGTTATGGGTGGGATTGTCCAGAAACAGTAGGATGAGGGGGAAATCAGAGCATCTTCAGAGTTTTGGAAAAGGAGAAATGAGGAAAAAAGTAACTTGGAACATGTTGGCATTGTTGATCAGTCTTGAGACCATTCAATACCCTGGTTCTCTTGCAAAAGCCCTGCTAAACCAAGGGGTCTGAATTGTTTGTGTGCAGTCCGACTGATGATGGCATTGAATATGTGCAGTCCGACTGGTGATGGCATTGAATAGCGAAGTCTGGTTATAGTGTAAAATGCCTTGGCAAGTATAAATCCCCTGTTGTTTCATTAGGTTATGTGAATTAGATTAGTGGTGTAAGCAGAATTGGATCTGGCACCTGTTATGCTTCTATAGTATCAGAAAAATATTTTCTACAGCAGTATGCGCTCATGGCTTGTACTGTTGTACAGCCTACTGTTTTTCCAGCGCTCACTCAATTGTAAATGTATTCTTGCCTTTTAGTTTTCTATCTGGTACCCATATATCTCCTTTTATTCTTAAAAAAAAGCAGACTAATCCATGCTTGCAGGAGGATGGAGCTTTTTGTTTTAGCATGTGCAAATCAGCCTCCCCCCCCCCCCCCAATAAACTGCAGTCCATTCAGGTTCTCTGTAGGTGCTGTGTGTTTGACCACATTGGTTTGGATTTTGAGTCAGTGAACTCTGGCCTTCTATCTTGTTTGATTTTATTTTCATATTCATATCTTTATTTTTCACTTCTAATTAGCTTCATTATATTTGATGGCAAAATGTTTGCTTTATCTTCAGTGTTAATAGTCTAATTGTTTCTCTTGCCTTAAGTAATATCTTATTGACTTCATAAACCATCTTTTCCACATCATCTACAGAATTAATTTCCTGTGCACGTAGCTGTGTTGTCTGCAGCATCTTTCCCAAACTTTCTCAATTAGCATTTTTATTGTTGTATTGGATTTTTTCAGTAAGAATTAAGCTGTGAAGACAGTTGATAAAAATTAGTATTATTAGTTGGTGATCTTTTCAGACATCACTAAAAATCTATATATTCCCCATTGTGCAGCAGCTTAGGAGTTTAGAGGTGATATAGGTCTTTCTAAAAAGAAAACAAACTCAAAACCCCAAAAAGCAAACCTAAGGAACCAAGTAGCCTGCAATAATTGAGGGCTATTTTCTAAATCCAAATTAAAATTGTCAATAACTTTTCATGTGCAAACAGATGTTGGTGGTGGTTTTGCAAAAAGTGGTGCATGTAGTGCTTGTTTCCCATAGTGTTTTGTTGCTATTTTCTGTTGGTTACATTCATCAGAAAGAATTAGGCCTTGTAGACAGCAAATAGATGCTGCAAGCAGGTATGTTTTAGCTCTTGGAATACTCGTCAGTATTCTCTTCCCTTTCATTGTAATTATGTAGAGAAATATAATGAAGTAGTCATGATAGACTATGACATCACCCTTGTCTGTGTTTATATGTTTAATGGGTATGTAGTTTTGTTCTTGGTATCTGTGCAGGTTGTATCTTACATCATGAGCTCTTGGTTTTCAGCTTCCAGTCATTTATTTTGGCAGTATGCCACCAAGGTCCCTGTGATATTGGAAGCCCGGAGGCTGTATCACTGGGTAGATCCAGAGCAGCAGATTGTCTGCATCTGTGGAGTTCTAGCTCAGCTCTGCCCCCACTCCTGTAAAAGGGCTGCTGTACTCACTGTCTGTAGCTTTCAGAAGAGTAAATGAGATGAGCACCTGTATTCACTGACACATGTGCCTTTACTGCAGGTCTGGGGTTGAGGGAAGATTCTGTCCTGAAAAATTATGCAGCTTTTTGAAAGACATCTTTGTCCTAAATTAGCACAATGCTTTGAAATCTCAGAGAAGTCCCTAAATCTTAGTTAGGCTCAGCCAAAGCATTTTCATTTAAATGATCTTAAAGTGTTTCATTTCAGATGTGACTGTTGAAGTTCATGCTTTAATAATGAAAATTCTCTCCCAGTGACATATTTCACTTGCAGAATGATGAGCTGGAATAGTTTAACAGCTTCAGAGAATTTGGAAACAAACCTGTACCACACCTTATCATTCCTGTGACCAATTTGTTTTATTAATGAGTTTTTATCTTCAGACAAAATGATGTTTTCTCAAAAGTTTCCCAGTTTTCTCTGCCTGCTGCATATTTTTTCTTGTGTAGATGCAAAGCCTGGTGCTACATGGTAAAATATCCATACTTCATAGAGAGATATTTTCATTCCAGTGTGCTTTAAATTTAATGTCTGCTTGTATTACTTCGGTAGAAAACAAAAAACCTGACAGTCAAGGAGAAACTAGTCTTAAAAATAATACAACCCTTACGCAAAGTCCAAGGCAGCAGTAGTTTATACCCAGACTTCCAAAAAGACAATGTAAGGTAATTTTAGGCAGGTATACTTTTTCTTCTAATGTTCCTATGCCTGCTGAGCCATCCTGGCATACAGAAGCTTATTGTGCATTGCAAAAACATTATGGTGAGTTGTGAGATGGAAGTAATTCCTTTAAACTCAGCATAATTAAGACTGAACCATCCTGCCTCTAGTGACACATTCTTAGCTGATATGCCTTGGTATTTTCTCATCAAGGCCAGGTTGGACAGAGCCTTGCTTGACATGGTCAGTGGAAGGTGGCCTTGCCCATGGCAGGGGAGTTGGAACTTGAAGAGCTTAAGGTGCCTTCCAACCCAAACCATTCTGTGATGTAATGATTTTATTGTCCCCATTCATGTTAGCACTTAAGTGTGCCTTTTCCTAGCTTCTTTTAAGTCGTTTCATCAGTTGTTGAGATGCTTCATGTTAAAGTAATTAAGAGTTTGACTTCAGGTCATTGAACTCAGAGTTTTATTTGGTACTGAGTTAGATGAAAGCTGAATCAAATGAAATTTACTGTAGAGGAAAAACATAGAGCCAATTTTGTACAACTGGAGTTAAGAAAAAAGTATAGAAATGGGTTAGAAATGGGTAATAAGGACTGTGAGTAGTATGGAGCATTTCCATGCAAAGAGGCTAAATAGACCAGAACTTCAGCTTGGAAAAGAGGTGACTGAGAGAAAATACAGTGGAAACCTGCAAAATCATAACTAGCACCAAAAAAAAAAGGCAACTAGAAACAATTTAGTTTTATGTTGTGGGTTGGATGTTGTTTTTCTTCTTTCCCATTGCAAGAGCTGAGGCTGTGAAATGAAACTGTTGCACAGAAGTTTTGGAGCAAAAGGAGTAATTTTTGTGGAGACTGCAATTAAATTGTACCAGCTCACAGCCACAGATATGGAGGAAATGAAAAGTATTAAGAGTTTCAGAGGGATTAGAGAAATTGATGGAGAAATAAATAGCAGCTATTATTAAAACCTGGATGCATCTTCTGGTTCAGTTACTGAACACTGAGAGCTGAATGACACAATAAAGGAGACGTGTTTCATGCATGCCTAGTTTCTGTACTCTTCTCAAAGCCTTTAATGCTTCTTATTGTGTCAGAACAGTGGAGTAGACAGAACTTTATATATTTGCTTATTTTCAATACCTAGTACTTAATTTCTAAAGAACTGAAGGTAAAAACTGCTGTTAACTGGAGAAATCATTGTTCTGGAGAAAGACTTGGCCCTGCCCTCCCAGTCACCTTCTGAGAGTCTATCTCTGCTGGAGGTCACTCTGCTCTGGGTAGCAAGGTCTCAAAGTGGGCGCTTCTGTTTTGGTGAGCAGGGGACAGGTTAGTTCAGAATGCCCCACAGATACTAATGTTTTATCACACTGGTTTGTCTGAGTGATATGATAGTCAATTCATTCAACTTAAATGAGGGGGAAAAGTGCTATGATAAAGACAAAGTATCCACATTACATGTTCATTATTTATAATTCTTTTAAAATTAGAAGTTAAATTCTGTACCTTTGGAAATCACTGTCAAAACTCATCAAGGTAAAGGACAGCAGGTTTTACACCACTGATTTAGTTAAATGGGCTCAAATCTATATGCAGAAAACCTCTTTACATTGTGAAAGCATAATTGCAGAAGATAGGCTTATCCAGAGTTAAATCTTCTGCTACTTCATCCTGCATAAAGGTTCCTGGTTAGGGTACTCATAATTAGTATGAGATAACATCATACAGTATTCTGTGTATGGCTTTTCAGTGGGCTTGGCTGTCGTTCTGAAACAGCATGTTAGGGGTACAATCCTTCTGATATCAGTAAAATCCAATCAGAATAATCTTCGGTGCAATGAATCACATTTTTTCCTCTCTTACCAGAACTGAATCATCAGTAAATAAAGACTGTGTGACATCTTAAAGGGCATTTGCCAAGTACGGTGTTTCATATAGACTTCATTTCAAATGTTAACAGTTCCTTATGGAACTAAGGCACATCTTATAGCAAGCTGAAGTGTAGAAAAGCTTTTTGTCTTGGATGCTTTGTGAAGTGATTGAGCTCCTTGTATGGAAAACTCTGTGTAAATTCAGTATAATTATATTGATGATGATTATGGCAAAGCACTGAAGAAAATGATGCAGGAAAGTGATTAGATCCTTCTCTCCCTTAAGAAAAAAACAATCCAAACAAAACCCAGTGTCTGAATAGTTCTGGTTTTTTAATCACTTGAGAGATGAAAGCTGTGTAAAAATAAAGCAAATCTGGTTCGTAGTGTGGATATTTAACTTTCAGGATTTCAGTATATTTGCAGATTACCTACTTTATTACCTGAGCTCCCAAAAAGATATATCAAAAAAGCTGGCTGCAGCACACAGGATTCTAGTCTTATTAAACCCACCTGTAATTAGTTATAGATATGTTAAAAAATAATAAGCTTATTTTGGGCCAAAGTGCATGACAGTTTGTAATACAAATTTCCCATCAGAAGAGTGATAAAAACTTGTTTTATAACCTATCTACCAGTAAAAACCCAAGTAAATATTCTTGTCACTGTGTGTCAGCCCTATGAAAAAAAACCTTTTGATGCGGATCTCAAGAGGTTTAATGACAGAGCAGTGTGTCCTTTTGGTTTAATTATTTTTCAGAACTTACTGAAATGACAGCTAAAGAAGAGGTCACCTGAAGAGTGGAATGCAGTGTTGGGCCTTAAGGAAGAAAGAAGTCTGGCTGTGGTTTTGTGTCCCTGTAGAAGGGCTGCCACTATACAGCAGTTCTTTTGTTCTGACGTTTAGAACGTCTCTGGACCTTGTCGTGAAAATCAGATGGGTTATTGAAGTCTCACACCTCACAGAGCCCAGGCTGCAGCACTGGGACGCAGATTGTTGCTGAACTGCTTGCTTTTGAAGCAGATTTCCTCCTGGTAGTTGTCGATATAGTGAATATATTCCCAAATGGGAGGAAAAGGAGTTGATAAGCTGTTTTATGTTATCTCATGTTAGATTATATACTTTAAAACTAGATGAGGGTTGAACATTTTTGTACTTTGTAAATGCAGTCTTTCTTGGAAACAAAAATGCTAGCAATGAAATGTTTTAAATAATGCGTTTATCCGGATATGTAGTGGGTACAACTTCCCTTCTAGTTTATCAAGTCATTGTAAAGATAACAGGAATGAAGAGGGTTGTCTGGATCATCTAATTGACCACTTTTATCTCACACAATGTAATCCTTCTCTTACATTTACCTGGCTCTGTTTTTTATGTATCAGCAGATTGGTTTTTTTCTCCTTTACTCTCTCCTGTTTTTTGATACTACAAAACACCATTGTTCTGATATCTGGGACTGTTTTCTAATACTCGTTTTTATGGGCAACTTAGACATACTCATGTGTCAACATACTCCTTTCAGTCCTGTTCTCCTGCATGGAATCTTCCACAGGAGGTTCTGTATCTTTTACACAAAAGTTTCTTGTTTTCTGTGTACTGAACGCAACATTGGGTTGCATTTTAGTTCATACAACTTTGTTGTCTTTGTGTTGCTTGTGGTAATCTTGTGACCATCTGGCATACTTAAGAAGTTATGATTTGGCAGTTCAGGAGCTCCCAGCTTAGAGCATCTTTTTGTTCATTAGACCCTAAACACATTTCTCATGCTTCTGGTAATGCTGAATTTCATCCTATTTTTGTTACTTCATGCTTCAAAGCTGTGCGTTAAATTCTATGAGGTATCCATCTCTTTCCTTGTGTCAGTGGTGCCTTCTCACTTTGTCTTTATGCCACAGTGCTTAAAGTATTGAGGTTAGTCCTAGCACTGATCCCTGAGGATACATGCTAGGAACCTCTTCTTCAATTGGGTACGTTTCCTTTTGAAACAAATTAGTGTAATTTGCCCATTAGCCATTTTCCTGCCCTATTTAGCTGCCTTCTACTGATCTGTAGTATAAGTGATTAGATCCTGTGCAGCTTCCTGACATTATTCCTTTTCAGTTCCCAATCTATGGTATTCCTTCTCCTGAAAATCAGTAAAGGAAAAAAAATAACCCAACAACAAAACAGCCCACAACATTTAATCTGCCAGGATTTTCCTTCACTGAACTCATGTTCACCAAAAATATATATGAGTTCTTTACTTCATAATGCTGTGTGGCCGTGAACATCATAGGTAGATGCTTTTAAGTCTACTCTTTGGTAATGTGCTATTAGCTGTGCAACTAAACAAGTCCTCACTGCAGGATTTCCAGACAGAGAAATGTAATGTTTTTCTTAGTATGTAAATCAGGACTGACTCAATAGAAATCCATGAAGTTGTTCTCTTAAGTTCTGTGCAAGCAGAAGAGATTTTTAAGTTCAGCACTGTCTTGCTCAGGCAAAATTTGAGTAATGCAGTATTCCAGAATTGCTATAAAATGCAGTTGTCAGTAATAATGCACTGTGCTTCTCTGGAGTTCTTCTTACTAGAATACTGGTATTTTTATCAACAAAAATGTGTTAAATTTCATTATACCCAACGGGATGGGTATTAGCTAGACATAGCAGAGGGGTTTTGGTGAAACAATGTCATGGCAGTGTTAGAAATGTAAAGCACATTTGCTGTGAGAGTAGTCATAGGTTAAAGGTCATAATTCATATCAGAACAGGTGAAGTGAGGCTCCTGAATAACATGTAGATGAGTAATCCAGTCGTTACCCTATTGCTTCATGGGCTTTTTCTTTTTTATATCCCGAAGAACAGATCCAAGAGACCCACGCACAGGATTGCACAAGGTTGTTTCTAGTGTGCTTGCTGAAGCACATCATAACCTGTGCCCCAGACATGTGCCTAGCATGAGCCTGCCTGCTGCCTCGGAGGCAGCTGGGCACATGTGTAGTATTAAACATGACATCAGCTTAGCTTTACCTATCATGGGTACTAATAGCAGCGTGATGTTTTAGACATACCAAAGGAAGCCATTTAGTCTACCTGATCTTTGATCATGGTGTCTCTTTCTGTGTTACTAAACTTCTGTTTCTCCTGAACTTCAGTTCTTCAACCTTTATTTCCTGTTTTCATGTTTTGATCTTATAAGTTTTCTGGGAAGGGCTGGGGAAGCCAGCTTGTCATTTGCAAATGGTTGTCTTCTGTATATCTGAGTGGCATGAAACACATGGATTTGTACTTCTTTCCTTTTGAATCTGACTTTTAGTCAGTTTTTCCTCTCCAAATCACTTGCAGAGTTGTATTTCAGTCCTTCCAGTTTCATGTACTTTTCCATGTAGTTGCATATATGCACATGAAAGCCTCTCTCCTTCCTCATCTCAGTACAGAAAGTAAGATTCTTTCCTTCATATGACTTCTTAACATTGCTTTTGTTTCAGTCAGTTTGCTATTTATGGCATCACTTCTACCTTCTACCCTCAGTTTTTTCACATTAAGTGCATTTGTTTCTGTCTTTGATTGATTAAGCAGATTTCTTAAATACTTAAGTTCCCTTCTGCCTTCCTTTTCTGGCTGGTTTTTGGTCCAGAGGAGGGCCACGAGGACGATCAGGGAACTGGATCACCTCCTGTTTGAAGATAGGATGAGAAAGTTGGAGCTCTTCAGCCTGGAGGAGAGAAGGCTGCGTGGAGACCTCATAGCAGCCTTCCAATATCTGAAGGGGGCCTATAGGATGCTGGGGAGGGACTCTTCATTAGGGACTGTAGTGAGAGGACAAGGGGTAATGGGTTCAAACTTAAACAGGGG
>JANRGW010007458.1:0-25683 GCA_024733675.1 Psilopsiagon aymara
GCCACAAGTGAAAAACACAGTGCTGCACCAGCTACCAAGAAGGGGAAAAATGACTGCTACTGCTGAACCCAGGACAAATATGAATAAATACACTGGCACCCTTTGTTCAGTGCTGCAAGATTTCTTGATAGAAATACTGAAGATAAGACATGCATTATTTACAAACAGTAAGGTTTCATCTTCCTGTGAGTAGGGGTACTCTAACCCCACTCAAAATGATTGCTTCTGTAGCCTCAGGCAACTCACAGTCTTTCCGAAGTTGCACTTACACTTCCCATTGGTTTCAGGAGCTAATGTAACATCTGTGTAGCAGCATCTCTGCAATTGAGGCAGTTCATCTTAAGCTGAGCCTTAAACTCAGTTTCTTCATCTATAAAGTAGTTGCAACAATACCTATTTCTGTCCAAGCTGATTTAAGAGTTAATGACTTAACCAGAAATAATTTCATTATAAGAAATGCTAAAAAATAGTAAGGCCAGCTGTTTTTTTTAAAGGCAAAAAGATGACTTCCTGAGAATGTTTCAACAGTGTGAAGTAACATAGTTACAATAGCATGAAAAGCAGGATAATGTAGTTAATTGTCCATGGAAGAGCTTTGCCTTTCTTTTGTGTCTGTGTATGCGTAGCGTATCAGTCAAGCCAATGAAGAGGCACTAAAAGTACATCAATTCCAGCTGTAGAACACTGGCCATGCTTTTAACATTGGACATGTACTAATACTAGTCACGATGAAGAAAATAAGATCTCTCCAGCATTACACCTAGAGAAGAATCCTTCTCTGTGAAAGTTATTCTCTTTACCTGAGCTTGATCTCAGGTTTGCTACGTGTGGTGAAGCTCCTGGTTTAATACGCTGTTTATCGTGGTGTTAAATTGAATTGCCTGTTTATTGGAGAGGGATTAAAGCATATATAATTTTACAATGTGTGACTCAAGTATTTTATCTGCCTTTGGCTTCAGTCTGGCTATGGCATACAAAGAGTGTAATGTTTATCATATACCTATTAAAGATATACACGTGAAGAAGATAATTTTCTTCAAATTAATATCTTACTGCACATTTGATGCACAAATGATAAAAATGTATAATACTATTTTACATTTTTTCACTTATGGTCATTCTTTAAATAATACTGAGGTGAACATGTACCTGTCGTTTCATGAGAAGCAACCTGTTAATATCTGTGTTAACAGCTAAAAAGAGAAAACACATGCAAGATACCACACTAAATTGTCGTCTAACGTGGAATGTACTAACGACTTTACATTCTATGGCTCCAGTGGGTAATATTTATCTTAACAGCCTTAGAGGGGAAGCAAAGATTTCTTTGGACTCTTCTTTGTTTAAAGAAAACGTCAGAGGAAAAGTATAAAGTTTGAACAATATAACAGGGCTGTATTGGGATTGATTTACTTTATTATTCTAGGTTCTGTCAAACCCCATCAAGCAAAGTATATTGTAAGATACACAAATTTGGACAGTGTAATGAGAAGAAGAATGTTAAAGAAGGAAACAGTGCTAACTGTAATGATAAATCATAGAATGTTATTCTTATATAGAAGACATTTCTTACATTTTGGAAGGTTAGTATAATTAAAATGCAAAAAATGCAATAAGGAAAATCTTATTGAATTTTATTGCCTCTATCATCTTAATGTCCTGTAAAATATCAATTTTTCTACAAGATTAACACTGATAATTTATAGGTCTCTTAAGATCCTGACTTTCTGCTCTCATAAACACTGTGCTTTTTGATGGGAAATAATGTCCTGGGACTTTATTTTAGATATTATATTTATAAGCTGACAGGGAATTAAAGAGGACAAAAAGGGAAAAGCAGAAAATGAAAATGTAATATAAAGCCTTTGTAGCAATCTGAATTCTGCTTTAAAATCAGTGGTTTGATACAGCCAAAAACTGCTATGGAAAATACACGTGCTTTTAAGATACTTCCTACTAAAGAATTCTAAAACCAGACACTGAATAGTCTCGTCAGTGAGATCCACCTTTTTTTTTTTTTTGATCCTTAACATACAGACATACATTATTATTTTTTTTTTTCTCTCAGTATGAGGCATTTTTACACTCCTGATAAGCCATATCTTGTGCATGAATTCTCTCAGGCACTGACAAAATCACCAGGGAACAACATGATTGAAAGTTCGCGTAAAATATTTGTTATATTTTACACTCAATGAATTGTATTTTTATTAAGTGACTGTCAAGGGAAGAGTAATATTTAAGCAATGCATTTATCTTTGTGTTATTAATCTTCCATGAAAATAACAGTGCTAAACAATTCATGTGTATGTGTTACCAGCAAAGTATAACCTTCAACCCATGTGCTTTGGAAATGGTTCATTAGACTCTTAACAAAATGCTTCCCTTCACAACACTGAAGTTTGAAGATCTGCAGGATTTTTGCAAACTCCTAATAATCATTAAGTTCTCAGCATGCTTAACAAGGCTCTAATGCTACTTCTCTTCTGGTGCTTGTTCACCACTTTACTACTTTCATTTTAGTTGAATTTGTCAGTTAAATCTATACAGCTACAAAAACCATTCAAGGAAGGAATATCCACTGTAATCTTTCTTTCTAAAAATTAAATAGCCAGTAGAAAATGAAAAAAGACAACAGTGCTTAAATGAGTATGTTCCTGTTTAGTGCCACTTTGAGAGCTTTAAAAACTCTTGATAACACTTAAAGACAAAATGATCCTGAGTGTTTTACAACACAACTGATATTTAATTAGCCTCAAATCTGTGCTACAAAGGCATATTTGTATACCCAGAGCACTACTCTGTTCAAGAGTATGCATATTAGTGTTTATATCACCATTTCATTTCTCAGTGGTACATGTTATGGAGTGCTGTGTTTGGGGCAGGGGAAAGCAATCAATTGGAAAAGACGCTGGTGAGAACAGAGTGCAAAAATATCATTCAAGGACAGCTGCTAAAAATGTTGAGATGTCACTTCACTACTGCGGCTGTTTGAAATATGGTTGTTAAGTTTTTAACATTCATATTGTATGCACACATCAACATCTGTGTATAGCTGTGCTCAAACTCTTGATGGCTTATTTGTCTACTTTTGTGACAGAGAGATCCAAGTACCAGAACAGTAGCTGTGTAACGTGTCTGCCATACAAATTTGTACAACAATATGTTGAGAGGAACAATGGGCCGATTGTAATTAATCAAACCTCTTCTTTACTCTCTGTATTTTCAGATTGAGAATAAGAAATGTGAACTGTCATAGCTGTTTGATACTAGTACTAGAAGAGACTAGTGGGTTATGTCCCTGACTTGTATCACTGAGCCTGGAATTTAAAATAGCTAGTCACTTCATAGGAGTCAAGTACCCCTTCATGTCTTAGGTCAGATTGCTCTAGTGTAATCTCCATCAAAAAAATGGTTTGCACTCTGAATCTGGTTCAGTAAACTGGGATTAATTTCTACTAGGATCCCTACATTTTTCTATGTCACCTACAGTCATCATATGTAATAACAAAAATATATAAAGAGCTGCAGCAAGAAGGAAGAGGAAATATTTGTGCAATTGAAGAAATAAATACTATATTTCTAAAAGATGTGCAACACGGCTGTAGGCAATAATGGAAAATTAGTCCAAGGTTAAGCACAGATTGATTCCCTGAATGAATATTTCTGCCCTCCAACAAGCTAAGTGAATTGGGTATTTTTGCATCACTAACTCTGTCAGCTATTGTCATATTTCTGAGTGTGTGGCAAGGCAGGACATCAGAAATAAGAAAAAACAGAAGACAGGGTTTGTTTTTTCTTTTATTTTTGACAAAATTATTTACTTCTAGATTCTAGAAGCTGCTGCGCTTCTAGGAACACAATGTAAAGATAAAGAAAATTAATATTTATTTGATTTAAAATAATACATGGAAATCTTTCTCTCTAGTCCCTTTTTCCTCCAACTCAAAAGATTAAATAAAGATTTTTTTCTCTTTTGAGCCTTAGATTTAAATGTTGTGAATGAGGTGTAGCGAGAGAGGCTTGTTCTGTACAAAATTATCCCTTCAGATTATGCTTTGCCTACTTCCAGTTGAGTAGCGGATCTTGCTTTCCATGTTAAATAACCTAGGAATATTTATTTCCTCAAGCAAGGAGTTAACATATGATCTTAATTATAAAATGCTCTTAGATAAAACCTGTCAAGCTTTCAATAAATGGATGCAACTCCCAATGTCTCTGATTAGCAAAGTAAATATAATTAAAATTACTATAGCCCCTAAATTTAATTATCTATTCATGAATATTCCCTTACCTCTTCCAACATCATTTTTTAAATAACTTAGAACACCTATTAAGAGTTCCTCTGGCTATATAGAATACCAGAAGAGGTAAAAAAGCATTGACTTCAAGTCTTAAAAAGTCAGCTAATCTCATCAGACTTTTGACATGTTGAATTCCATACTCAGTTAAGGTATATATAGATAGAATTTATCAACGCTCCACCTAAAGCTAGAACTGTGGAAAAAAGTAGAGACTAATGTGAAGTACTGCTGGAGAAGTTATTCACTTTTTTCGTCTGTCTCCAAAATTTCCAAGCAGATTTTTGGTCTTTGCTTGCAACACCAGTGAAGAACAAACAAAACCTTCATACAGTTACTATGACTGCAAAAGAAAGCTTCTAATTATTAACCAAAGCAGTACAATACAATAGGTAGTTTTGGGGGCACATCATGGAAGAGATATGCCTGATTCTTTTCAAAGAACTGATAAAAAAACCCACTGAGATGTTTCATGAATAGCTTTTTCAGATGGAATAACCCATTTGGAACTTTCCATTGACAACTGTGTTTTTAGATAAGAATCTGGCTTTTCACTCCTCATCTCTTTGTGACTGAATTACTTGAGATTCTCCATTTGGCAAAACTATTTGCATACTCTCAGTTAATGCTCATGGCTCCCAGATCTTCCCAGAACAATTAATATCTGTGTATGTCTGCATATAGTTGTACACTCCTAACTTAAAACATGTACAGTGGAGGAGTGATAAAAACCAGCAAAGTACAAATATTTTGAAATTCATATGCTATGCAAGTGTCAGCTAATGTTCACCATATTGTTAGATGGACAGGATAGAACAATATCTTTTTGCAAAATAAGTTAAAAGAACAAAAGCTACAAACACTAGGCTACCTGGCACAGCTCTCCCTCTTTGCCTTGTGTGCGGATCTACCTGCTCATAGCTTTCCTGCTCCCTTAACAGAAAGATAAAATTATCAAGATTTTCCTGGGCATCTCTTCGAAGGAGGCACACATTTTCTGAGACAAAAAGTTCTTACCAGACTTCTCTTTACCACATTTGACACCTCTTCTGAATTTAACATTGTGGGTGGGACCTACTTAAGGCTTTTTGAGGCCAGACTGCAAGAAGTTTATGTTGTTGTGATACTCAGTCTTCTGTGTGATAGCTCCCTTAACAGTCCTCTTTGCACCACACCTTACTGCAGCAGCAAATTGCACACAGCATTCTTTCTCTCCATCTGTGTGCATGTCACTCTGACTATGGAGATATTTGATATTTTCAGAATCCTTCTCTGAAAATATATTTCAGGTGGCAACAGGCATTTTGTCATGGTAGAACTATTCAGCACGTAAACACTGTCAGGATATCTGGTCTGGCAGTGTGAAGACACTTTCTTCAGATCTGAGATGCTGCTTGAATCTTTTATTTACATTGCACATAACTGGTTGCCTTTGGCCAAACACCTAAGCTTGATTTGGGTCAGAGGAGGATTTCCATGTTCAGCACCTAAATACCTAAATCAAATTTACTTATTAACCAGTGAACAAAACTGCCTCAGTGCCTGGTGGCATTTTCCAAAGTATGTCTGGTATCATCTATATTTGGCTATGCTGAACAGCTATTACCCTTAAAACTTGGTTAGGCCAAAGCATAGGCACCCCCCTGTAACTTCCAAGCAAAAGATGAACTAATACCTACCCTAAGGCACTCCCAATTGAGTCAACACCACAAATTGTAACTGTTCAGTATCCACATTTCAAGCAATACCTCAATATTTGGGTGTTCACTGAAGAAACCAGAGCCCTGTGATGAAACTCTCACTGTGCTGCTGCTTTCAAGCTGATGTGGATTTCAGCAGTTTACATTATATAAGAGATATATATACTGTAATATATATATGCTTTAGTGGGGTACCAGTGCCTAGTGCCTCATTTAGCTTCAGGTCTTCAACAGCAACATGGAGAAGCAAAATTTTGTTAACTTGTAAGAGCGTAGTGAGGATACATCAATCACATAAGCCTTTGAGGTGTGCAGATGTTCAGACAATGTTAATATAACCCATCTAGAAAACCTAAGGTATTGGCTTGAATATTTCTGTGGCTATTGGATTAGTCTGTAATGCCTTTTTTTTCAGAAATATTTTTTGCATTTAGAAGACAAGTTACTGATGTGGAGATGTAACCATGGAACTGAAACAGACTCTTTAATTAGGTAATCAGTTATAACTGTGAAGACTTGTTACCTATGTAGCCATGTTATCACTGTATAATCCCTTCCCAAGAGGTCAATATGGTCTCAGGAAGAACGTCTAAAGTAAACAATCAAAGAATAGGTATACTTTCAAGACAAATGATGGTAATTAACTTGACAAGAAACTGAGAAAAAAATACAGATGTAGGTGAAGGGTAATTCTGGCAGGGTAGACCCTGACCTCCTACTCAATAGCCCCCTACTCAAATTACACCCCATACTCAATTTAGAGCACTAGAAAAAGTTTCTGTGCATGTATAAAAATTAACACATACTGTGTGTTTGTTGTGACCAATCATAACTGGAATATAGAATGGAATGTATGAATATGTAACAAGCTTATGGATAAAAATCTGAATGTTTTGAACCCTGATTACGCACACATGGAGAAAAGATCCCCCATGCATCCAGTGCTGTAAAAATAATGTCACCTTTTTAACACTACATTGGTGTTACAAGGTTTTTCTTGACAAAGGTTTGTCAGTAACAGAGACACATTAGTCACATTCTCAGTATTATGTCCCTGAACTTTAAGGCACTTGCAAAAACATCTTCAGCTAGGTTACTTGAATTTTCCTGGTTTTATGTCATTATGTTAAGTACTTCTATCTAAAAAAAGGCACTTCCAGGAATTTCATTAAGGTATTGGGAAGCCCAGTGTACTGGAGCTGAACTTTATTCCCAGAACTATCAGCAATCTGTCAGTGGCAAGGTTTCCTGGAATGGCATCAAAAACCCTGCCGATAATACCCAAAGGAACAGCGCTAGTCCCTCTCCAGAAAATTGTATTTAAGTGTTGTTCACTGAGAAAGTGACAATTGTCTAGAAACACCAGAGGCATAGGTGCATTACTAAATCTTAGACAGCTAGACAGATCCTAAAGGTTGTATGCTGAATGGTAATGCTTTCTGATACATCTACAAATCTACACAGTGGTGGAATTTGAGTGCAGAGAAAGGTGAAATGAGAATGAAGGTAAGGCTACATCTCTTCCTGCTGCCAGATGAGAGAAATTTTAAATGTGTATTTTTCCTAATATTTGTTAGGCTTGAACTGACGGTAAATAGAGCAAGTAAAAAAACTGAGGTTCTGCTTTTGTACCCTCTTTTGGAATTGTACCCTCTCCATTGGAATGAACTGTTCAAACTTAAGTCTTTTAATGGAATACAACTTGCAACAGAAAAGATCTGCTCGGAAACATGAAAGATTTTATTCTGAAGAATTAGAAGGCATATTCAGTTACAAAATTAATGTGAAATAATAAATGTAGAGCCAAATATTTTGACATTAGTGAAATTAAATATTTTTACACTAGTGTTATAAAAAAAAAAAATCAAAAGGCTTCCCTTTGACACTGATTTTGTGAACAATATGACACATTCCTGCAAAACATTTTTAATTACAAGAAACCAACATTTTAAGCCATCTGTGGCTTAAAAAATATAATTTCTTGGAAATAATAATGAAAATTATGCCTAAATAATTTTTGAAAAAAATACTGCCTATATATGTTACGTACTAAACTGAGTCAACCTGAGAATTCCAGGGAAGCTTCCTCGCAAGAGAAAAAATCAAGAATATGGAAGGGAGTGACAGTGAAAGAAAAAGAACTGGATCCAGATTCCAGTAGCTTTAGAGAGGTCAATTTATCAATCTTGTTCTTAGCCTTTTGACATATTTGCTTTATTTGTCAATAAGCTGTTAAAGGAGGTATTTTAATCAGTGGTATTCTTGACCATTATCCATAGGTCCAAATTCATATATTGAAGAGCTGAATATCAATCCACACTGACTACTCCACTCAGAAAAAATTTTAATTAGCATGCAGTGGTTATCATAGTAGAATAAAGACTAAAATAAAAGTAATCTTTTGATTGTGCTCCTTTACATTATATCAAATTATCATTATCTGGAAGATCTTTGTAGATATTTGAAAGTGCACCGTCATTTATGCCAAGTACAACAAAGTCTACACAGAGATCTGTCACGTTTGTAAATCTTTGTGTTACATAAGGAAATTAAAGAGAAGTATGCCAAACTAAAGATTATGTGCAATGGGCCCATTAATTGTACTAGTCACATTTATTTTCATTCGTTTACACTCAATTTTGGATGCAGATTTTTTGCACCTTCTTTAACTGCTGTGATGACTATCACATGGTGGAGTATAATCATTCAGAATAAACACAGTCTGTGCACCAGTTTTTCTTAATTTTTTTTCTTACAATTTCTAGAAGAAGCAACATTTTTACTGTTAAGGTGTACCCTCAGATTCTCAGTTTTCTGTGGCTGGTGACAGCCTGTAGGAGTGAAGTATTACCCACATTAGGGGAAGATCAAGTTAAGAATCACTTAAGATTAATATGCACAAGTCCATGGGACCAAAGATGATGAAACCAAGGGTGCTGAGGTGTTTTTCTGGTACAGTTGTAAGTCTACTTTTATCATTTCCAGAAGTTTATGATGATTGGAAAAGGTTCCTGATAGGTAGAAAAATGTAGACATCAAATTTACCCTGAAGAAAAGAAAGTAGATAATGTTCAGCCTATCTATCTTCAGTCTGTAGGAGTGTTAAGAAGCAAATCTTGCTAGAATCAGTGGCCAAGCACAAGGGAGCAGATAGCTGGGAACAACCAACACGTTCAAGGTTAAGTCATACCTGACCAACCAAGTTGTGTTCAGTGGTGAAGTGACTAGCTCTACAGATGAGGGGAGAGGGGTGGAGGGGATTTACCTGGAATTTAGCGAGATATTTGGCACAGTTTTCTATGGTATCTGTACAGCCAAATTGGAAAGACATGTTTGGGTATCTGGTCTACATTCTTCATGCGTTTCAACCTCTAGATTGTGACCCTTGATCTTGGTAATACTCTGAATAATGCAACCCAACAGGCAGATGTCCTTCTTTGCTAAGGGTATGTTGCTGATCATCAGATGTTGTCCACCATGATCACCAGGACTTTATCTGAAGAGCTGATCTCCAGCTAAGTGTATCCCAGCATATATTAATGCATGGAGTTATTCATCTCCAGTTGCAGGACTTCCCCTTTTTGAAATCCATGAATTTCCTGTCAATACATTTCTCCAGCCTGTCAAGGTCCCTCTGGTTGATAACATGACTTTGGCATACGAACCCCTCTTCCCTGTTCTGTGTCATCAGCAAACTTGCTGTCCCATCATCCAGGTCACTGGTGAAGAACAGGACTGGACCTACTATCAACCTCTGAGTTATGCCGCTTGTTACTTGTCTCCAACTAGTCTTTGTGCCACTGATCATGATACTTTGGCAATACGCATTTTGCCAGATTTTAATCTACCCACTGTATGTTCATCCAACCAGCTTGCCCAGGAGGATCTTATGACAAAACAGTGTCCAGATTGACAATAGCCATTGCATTCACCTCATCTACTGGGCCAGTCATTTTATCCTGGAAGTTGATCAAGCATGACTTCCTGTTGGTAAATCAATGCTGAGTACTCCTGATGATTTTCTTGGTTTTTATGAGCCTGGAAATGATGTCCAGGATTAGCTACTCTATCATTTACCCAGGTATCAAGGTGGTGCTGATTGACCTGCAGTTAACTGGGTTCTTTTTCTTGTATTTCTTGAAGAGTGATGTTTGCTTTCTTCAAGTCTTCGAGCACTTCTGTTAGCTATCATGATCAATCAAAGACTGAGAAAGTTGTCTTGTAATGACATCAGCCAGCAACCTCAGAACTTGTGAATGCCTCTCATTAAGGTCCATGGGTTCACACATATCCATGACCTTATTCTCTTCTACCAAGGTATGTCTTCCTTGCTCCAGACTTTTCCATATTTTCATCTCTGGAACCTGGGATCCCTGAAGACTGGTGCAAAGAAGGAATTCAGTACCACAGCCTTTTCCATGTCCTGTGTACCCAGGTCCACATTTTCCCTAGCCTTCTTTAGTTACCTGTGTAATTGAAGAAGTCTTTCTTGTTGCCAGATTGCTTGTTATCCCTTGCCAGATTCAATTCCAGTTGGGGTTTACCTTCAACTTCCCAGGTTACACATCCTTGCTTTCATCCTCTGTACACTTCCTTTTTGTGTTTGAGTTTGGCTGGGAGTTCATTGATTTTTGCCTGATGTTTGGGATGGACAGCTCTTGAGCATAGAGGAGGTAATTGTTGAATATTAATCTGTTTTCTTGGGCACATCTTTCCATGGTCTTACCTGAAGGAACTCTTCCCAGCAGACCTTTGAAGAGACCAAAGTCCTCTCCTCTGGAGTCCAGGGTTACACTTCATTCTCCCTTCAGGTCCCTGAACTCCACCATCTTATGGCCACTGCAGCTGAGGATGCCTCTGACTTTCACATCCCCAATCAGCCCCTCTTTGTTGATGAATATGAGGTCCAGCAGAGCATTTCTCCATGTTGTTTCCTCTGTCACTTGGAGGAGGAATTTGCCATCCAGGACATCCTATGTTCCAGGAACTTTCTGGATTGCTTATGTCCTGCTACACTGTCCCTCAAGCTTATACTGGAGAAATTGCAGTCTTCTATCTGCAGGCAGAGGAACAGATTCTACGAGTCTACATTGCTATATATTTTAGTACACAAAATCTTCCTTTTCAACTTTGGGCTATGCAACTCTTTATCTTCTTGCACTGATGTGTGATGAGAAGCTTATTTCTATTCTCTTTCTGCTCTACATGTCAAAGCTTTCTTTTCCAATTTTATTTCTAAATCCCTCCTGCTCCTGTGGTTAATAGAGATAATTTATTTTTGTCATGCAGCTTCATCTCAGAGCTTAACTATTGCAAATGCTTCCTTGACATTGATATAACCTACCAGTCAATGGAAATTAGAACTCCTGCAGGCCCTCAGGACCTCAGTTAAGTACCTTGCTTATGTGTGTGTTTGACCATCTCATGAAGCCCACTAGGGCTTGGCAAAGAGATGGTCTTCTGCTCTTTGTATTATTTTGACGGTGATAACCACCTCCTATGTGTGTCCCAGAATTCTTATGTGAACTGAGAACACAGGCACTTCAGGTAAAAATATTAATAAAATAAAGGGAAACTCTACTAGTTCTGAAGTTCTTAGTCTCCCTCAGAGTAGCATAAAGCAAGAACTTCAGGCCCAGCTAGCTATATTTAATTAGAGAAACCACCTGACTGATTAGTTGAAATACACATCTGTTGGTTCATTCCAGTTTAATACTTTCTTGTCACATTTGGAGGGGTAAGGGGAAGGGTAGGAGTTTACAGCTATTTAAATGCTCTCATGTCTAGATTGCTGGACTGGCAAAGCAAACATTACAAATGATCAGTCTGTCTGGTACCTCAGCAGCAATATAATCTGAATCCACGATAATTTTAAATTACAGTTCCAGTCAGATATCTTTCTTTTTCTGTGCTCAAGTGGGGGTCTACTTTATACAGAAGTATTAAACTATAGAATATGTGATTCTTTTTCAGGTTGCTAACACTTAAATAGCAACTGTGCTGAAAATAGTAGTCCATTTATTTTCCATAGCAAAGAATCTCATCACATAGAAGAACGAATCATGTCTGTGTGTCTGTTTACATATATGTATGTATGTAGAAAATCTAGAGCCAGGTCTTAACTATGTCAGAGGAAGAAACTAGGAGAAGAATAATGAGTAAAGTATAAAATAGTTATTAGAAATACAAAAAATAAGTAGTGAAATAAAAAGTAGTTTAAATTCCTTTAGCCTCAAAGGTTAACTTGTGTTGCTGCGGTGCTGAAACTCTTGTGCCACATTTGCAAGTTCATGCAATATTCAGCAATCATTTACTGCTCAGTCTCTTGGATTGTGCCACAAATTATCAAACTTGTACGTTCCTTGCATAGAGAATTATTTTAATTTTCAAAAAAGAGGGTTGATGCTGAATGTTTAATATTGTACTGTTTTTTCTACATGTTACGATGTTCTTAAGCATCTCCTGTGAGTCAGTATAACATTCTTGACCATTTGGGCTTAACATGACTTATGAGCTGATTTCCCCAAGCCTGCAGTAGATATACTCTATTTTTGTCACCATCCAATATTATGTACTGTTTTTAGCTTGCTTTTTTCTTGAAGTGGAATTTTTTAATGAACACCTTTGAGTCTAAGCAGACTGAGAATAAAGGATCTGATTCAGCATAATATATATACCTGACTGCTGAAACTTAGACATATATTTGAAAGCTGTGCTGAAGCAAAGTGTGGGGTTTTAATTTCATTTCATTGGAGATATACTACTCCAAAAGGCAAATCAAAAAGCAACAAACTAAACTCTAAATGACAAAGCCATATATCTGTAACAGGAAAGGAGAAAATATGTGGGGTTTTATGATTGCAAGTCATTGACAATATGATTTTAATATGATTACACATAATCCATCACTTTCCAAATTGTGCAATAATAGATGATCATCAGACTAATTGATCTGAAACATTCCAGTTCCTCCATTTTTTGCAATAAATTTAGATAATGTCAATACTTACTTAACTGAAAGTGTTAGAAACTTATTTTATTTGACCATCATTATGTTTGGTGTATTAATCACGGGGTAAAAAATGTATAAAATGTATGCCAGGTATCATCATAATTCTACAGAACTTTCTTAAACCTTAAAAAAAATATCAACAATTGCATTGTTTAAGTATTATGATAATATAACCATGATGGATTGTACTGTGCTGCTCCATCTATTCCTCACATGAAATGTGTGAGATAATGCTGGATGTTAAAGGATATGACCGTAAAAGCTTAAGAAAACCTCTCTTTCCAGATTCTGCGATGTGAAATTTTGTGATAATAGAGGCCTATACTGTAGAGATTCTAGACTTTGTATAGTATACTGACTAGCTTGGTTGAAGGAAATTTGTTTTATTGTTATTGCTACTGCTTGTTTGAAGAATAAATTAATAACAGTGTTAATATGTTAATGATAGCATATTTTAAACAAATAGTCTAATTTTAGTAATTTAGTATTTGTAACTTCTGTTATTCTTGCATTTTCATAGTATAGCAAGTCTGTTTCAATGTTTTAAGCCATCTGCTTCTTGAAGCTGTTATTTTCATGCTCTATTAATTTTTCCTGTTTACTGTTTATATTTGAAAACATTCCTGATGAGTTATTCATATTCATTCACATATTTCTTTCATATTATTGTTAGCAGGTATCATATACTGCTGATGCAATAATCATAGAATCATAGATTCATATAATAGTTAGGGTTGGAAAGGACCTTAAGATCATCCAGTTCCAAACCCCCTGCCATGGGCAGGGACACCTCCCACTAAACTATGTCACCCAAGGCTCTGTTCGGCCTGGCCTTGAACACTTCCAGGGACAGAGTATTCACAACTTCCCTGAGAAACCCATTCCAGTGCCTCATCACCCTTACAGTAAAGAATTTCTTCCTCATAGCCAATCTAAACTTCCCCTCTTTAAGCTTAAAATACACTAGGGTTCTTCAAACCATACAGTTAGCACAGAAAATTAAAGCTAGCTTTAACTCATATGTGTCTGAGAGATGTATAATCAAAAAAGGCAGATGAAGTAAAGGGAGATAAAGAAAACAAAGAATTAAAATAGTAAAGCATTCAATGAGGTTTATGTAGCAGCAGATACCAGTAGCCAAGTGCTTTCTTGGTTACTGTCTCTACTTGCTTCACTTAGTGTCCTTCTTTTAATGTTAAAGTATGCTATAATATCCATCATCCTGTTTATGCCCATAGACAGCATCCATAGCAGGATAAACCAGCTACATCTATCCATGGCACCTTTGTCTTGAAATGAACTAAAAGATGTAATTTTATAAGGTAAAATACATAAAATCACAGAATCATAGAATAGTTAAGGTTGCAAAGGAACTTAAGATCATCTAGTTCCAACCTTGCTGCCCTAGGCAGGGACACCTTACCCTAGATCATGTTATCCAGGCTCTGTCCAGGTCTGGCCTTTATCACTGCCTGGGATGGAGCATTCACCACTTTTTAGGGCAATCTGTTCCAGTGCCTCACCACTCTCACAGTAAAGAATTTCTTCCTTGTATCTATCCTGAACTTCCCCTATTTTAGTTTGAACCCATTACCCCTTGTCCTATAGCCACAGCCCCTGAGGAAAAGTCCCTCTCCAGCATGCTTGAACATGATGCTAGATTAACAGCAGTTTTCCAAATAAAATTTTAATTAAGGAACCATTATGAGAGTGTTTAAGATCTGGGGAGATTTTGAAAAACTAGGGAAGAAAAACAGGCAAAATTTTTGCAGACCTTATAGAAAAATGCATTTGATTACTTCTGCAAGTGGCAGCACTGAAGTGGGTGGTTTCTCTAGCTCTTCTTGAGCTTTATAAAATAAAAGAGTGTTTAAGTGAGAGGAACACTACAGATTCTTGAGAAGATACCAAAACTGGAATCAGAGGGGAAAAAAAAAATAAAAAAATCAATGTTGAGAAAGAAAAGAAAAATAATAAAAACTTTTGTGCCCCAAAGAGGATGCAAATGGAAAGGTACAATGAATATGATATGGTCGGATCAAGGGCTGGGGCAGCATTTGGACTACTGGACAGGTGCATTATTTTTTGAGCTGGTGAGTATTGGGAAGATTAATGTGAAAGATATTTTGCTAAGTATGAAAGAAGAGGTATTAAATTTTTATTGTCAAGTCAAATAGAAATGATTTGGCTTTAAAAGTATTGCAATCTGAAAAGCAAAAGACTAGTAGTTTAGATACACACCACGTACAAGAGTGGAAATATTTTCTGAGGTGGCAGGTCAGTATTTTCAGAGCCTTACAGTTCAATATTACTGTAAAAATAAGGCCTAGGCTGTATCTATATTTAAAATACCAGAGACACTTAGTTTGTCATAACAAATACTGAAAGTATCTGTAACACAGACATCTATATCCAAATGGGCCAACCTACAATGGTGTTTGGGGATGATACATCTCTTACTGAAGTGGACATTTAACAAATCATAAACTACAAAAACCCTATGTTCCCTGCCAATAAAAAATAACAAAAAGTAGCCATTTGGAATGGCTAAGAGATTTATGGGTTAGAAGTACATTTTGAAATTAATCATACATCTCACTGAAACACTGAAATGTACCTAAACATAAGATACAGTCTTTAAAACTGCATTTATTTTTAGTGCATTTAATTAATGAAAAAAACTATAATAATTCAATTATCAGACATATGTTTGGTAATATATATCAAAATTCCTTTGGTAAAAAGATAGATGAAAAGTTCTAAATTCACATGAAGAAATTAAGAGCAAAGAATTTAAAAGTTCCCTAAGTATGATTTCCCAAATTAAAAAAAATCTATAAATTCCACAAGAACCTAACTCTTCTTCCTCCCACATAAGTATTGCTTTTCATTATTCCTATAATGTTTTAATGACATTGCATGACTGTATGAAACAGATTACTATTTAATATGCTTTTCATGCAAAACTTTGGTTTTGTGCTACATTTGTCACTACATTCTTTAATTTAGCACAGATATAAAAAGGAAAGACTGTATCAGAAGAATATTTTTGGCATAAAATTTTGAAAAACATTCTCTTATAATGCAGGCATATAACATAACTAAGTATAACTCAGTTTAGCTGTGATAAAATCAGAGTTCTCATAAAAAGAAGCATAACATTAGAAAAGCACAGCATTTCAGTGAGCACTTGAAGAGAATGACACATGAAATATATTTGCATCTGTTACAGAATAAACACCCTTGAACAGAGGGATAAGTTTAAGAGATGATTTTAAAGCACTTACTAAACACGCAGTCTAAAGTGTGTTTGCCCATATTCTCTCCATTAACTCTACAAGAACCTACATCATTTTATAGTTATAACTATATAGGTATAGTTAGGTGGGTAAGTAGTAAGTAGTAAAAGTAGTTGAGATGAATCTGCCCTGAAATGATAGAATTAAGATAATAAATAATCTCAAATGACTAGAACTATCATTAGATATCAGTTTGACTGTTGCCTCCACATGATTAAGACACTCTGCAAGTCTAAAATATCTTGTTCTTATGCTTTCTCAAACTGGTCAGAACTAGAAATGAAAGATACCCAAAATATTTAGCAATTACAAGTGGATTCTATCCAGAGTCCTGTGTGTAAGAAGATACACAGTCTGCTGAAACCATGGGTTTATTTGTACCCTGTGGGAGGTTTGATTAAGAATCCTCACATGCTAATTTTGATAAGAGAATCAGACTGAAATGTTCTGTAATTTAAAAGCTCTTATTTCCTTTTCCAAATCCACACTACAGTTTTACTCTATAATTATTGGCTGAGCAGATAAAAAATAAGCCAAAAGAAAAATCATGTCAGTTTGGTGATGCTTGTCTTTGCAAGTATTGACAGGATAAGTTTTTTTGCTGAAATTCTCTTGAATATCTAATAAGGACCTACATCTTGCTATGTGGCCCTTATAGTCAAAGAAAGGTTAAAGCATACTTTTTGGTGAAATCGGAATGCCTGGATCAAGTTGACTTTATCAGGCTGTGACACTAGCTCAACAGAAAGGGGAAGTAACTTGATCTCTTCTTAGGAAAGGATCTAGTCATGAGACAGGGTTTTTTCTTCTATTCGAGGAAACAAAACTTATTGAAGTCTTCAATGAGCTCTTTATCCAAATGCTATTTTATTCACAGGAGGGAGGCTGTCTTGAGTGGAAAAGATAAGAGGTGTATTAAAAACTTACATCAAATGCCCTGGTATTTGTCATGTCATTTTCACTATGTACAATGAATGTTCAAGACATTTTTGAGACCCATCACTGGATTCTATCCTGCAGCACATATCCCTTTTAAAAAACAGGTTGTGAGAATTTTCTCCATATCTCAAATTTCCAATAAATTATGTGTTCTAAAGCTTAGAGATATATACTAAGGAATTTAATGGAATAGATACTGTATTCAACTCATGGTTGTGTTTAAAATATGTCTGCATCCTCTGCCCTACAAAATTACTGAGCATCCAATGCCAGCAGTGAAAACAAGGAACTGACCTACAAAAGTCATCAAACACAGGAAGAGCTGATGGGATAGGAGAATCATGTCCTTTATCAGTTTATACCTCCTTTATAAAAGAAAGAGTATTTTCAGTTTTAATCTAAAATCATTAATGTCCCTGATTTTTTTGATGTTGTAGACAGAGTCAGCTAAAATTTGTTAATACTTAGTGATCTTTCAATGGGACACACCTCTTGTATTGTATAGATGAAAAGCTATTATTGTGAGGCCTGATTATGATTCATTCCTCTGCTATCAACTTAATGTTTTTTATTGGCATCACTTGTAATGGCACTATTGTTCTCAAAATATCGCATCCTTTTCCATTCTGTGCACTATTTCCCTGTTTAGGAAGACACTTTTTTATAGCAAATCTTTCCTATTACATTGTTAGAGTTCTGTAAAGGCCCAATTCTGTCCCTGCTGTTGAGCAATTTCACTAGTAGCTGAGATTAATAAGAGCACTCAACATCTTTAGCTAAAGCTCTGTGCCTTGCAGGATTGCTCCTTTTATTGTTTCCTTTCATCTTCTTCGTGCTATTTCTTTTCTATTACAAAGCAGAGAAGGGTTTTCTCCTCCTCTAGCTTCTTTTCACTACTCTCTCATTTGCAGAGGAAATGAAGTTCTGCAACAGATGAAAAACAGCTGCATAATGCAGGAGCAATGCTCTCCTACTGCATATAACACACCAGTTGCCTGCCTATAAATTCTAGTGTAAGGGGATATCTAATCACCACATGCTACAATTTTGCAGTGTCCTTCAAATGAATGCAGAAGTAAAGATATTGAGAATTTAAGAAGAAAATGATGCTAGTCTGAGTTGGGGAGGGACCACACAGATTTGAAAGACCCTGTAACAAAACTTTGTTCTTGGCCTTCTGTTATCACATACTCAGTGGATCTCAGTAGGTAAACTGAGGGCAGTTGGTTGGGAGGACTTAATCACTGCCTGGGGACAAGTTGGTTATCCAACAAGTGGGTGGTGAGCAACTGTGTTGTGCATCACTTCAGTTTCTTGAGATTTATTCCTCTTTCTTCTTCCTCTTCTTCTTCATTATTGTTACATATTACTTTCTTTCAGCTATTAAACTGTACTTATCTTAACCCATGGGTTTTACCTTTTTCTGATTCTTCTCCGCATCACACCCCAAAGAAACCTAAAGCATTCTGAAATATGATTAAGGACTAATATATTGTGAGATCACATACAAGACCGGATTTTGTGTCTTTGACATTTTGTAGCAAATATATCTCTCTTTTTTTTTTTTTTTTTTTTTTTTTTAGGAAATCATGATAATACCTGATATTTTCTTAATTTCTCCATAGGAAAATTTGTCTTTGGTTTATAAAGAACATGTGCTCCACAGAGGCAATAAAATTTGAATTATTTTGCTGTGTACTCAAAAGAGTGAATATTTTATTTTTTTTCTGTGAATTTCCAAAATGTTATAATCAGTTTTATAACCCACATGAAATGCCTGGTGTTATACAGTTTTATGGAAATTTTCCATAAGGAGGAGTACTAAACAGAAGATTAGGAGTGCTTTAGTAACCTTGGATCAGGAAGATAGATTTGAAGAAGTGTAATTTTCCAGTACTAGGAAACAAATATAACATTTTGAAACAGGATTAGCTGCATAGTAATCAGCACTCTTTCAAATTGGGCATTCTAGGCTTATGTCTTATGTCATATACCCACAACTTGACCATACCATTTTATGCACTGTGCTTTTAAACTAACAGATCAATTTTTAAGTAGAAAAATATGTGTGCCAATACTTCAGTATGCATTTGAATTGCTTACTGATGTCTTACAAAGGTAAAAAAGTATCTAAGTTTATTTGATAGTTCTACAATCTCTTTACTAGATGTTGAGATGCTTGTGTTTGTTTTACTGGAGAAGTACTTCTTTAGGTGCAGTAGCTCAAGCTGAATGAGTAGATTGTCAGTGTCAACTGTTTTTCTTTGCTGTCTTAACTATTTTCTTGTAGCTAGGCAGCTGAGAGACACAGAAAATCTATTTTTAAAACTACAGTGATTGCACAGTTAGATATTTGCACAATGTTCTGCTGCTCTGCATATTTATCTTTGACCTTTGACAGTTACTAAGCACATAATTCTCCATCTTGCTTAAAATGAAACACCCAAGAGATGGAAAGAGGGCTCCAAAGAGTGTAAGTTACATGCATGACCTAGGTAGAGAGCCAGCAAGGGATGTAATGGCCTTTCTTTGTGGAAATGTCCTCATTTCTGATTTGTTTCAGTTAATATTAATCTGAAAATTGTAAAGGTGAATTCTTGCTGTTCATGGTCAAAGCAGAGCACAATGCCACAAATACACCAGTGAATAAAATATTTTTAAGAATCCCCCTCAGCTTTTCATTATATTTTTTTAAAGAATATGGCTATTCGTATTTATTTTTAAATTTCTGTGGGATGGTCCAAGAGCAGAATGATAATTGTACTTCTGTTAAATAAGTGCAGCAGTAAAAGAACACGCAGTCTATTGAAAGGAAGCTCATCCTTTGCTTTCTGTAGTCCCTTTTTATTCAGTTCTCCTGCCTCACATACAGACAAGTGTTTGGCAGTATATTTTTAAGAGTTTTAACATGCAGGTTTTCTTAGAGCAAAGGAAACTAAGCAGCACTCTTGAGATATCAAAAATAAAGTGTGACAGTTTCTCTCAGGCAGTCAGTCCTCAGCTTTCCATCATGACCTTAAAATCAACTGACAATCAATACAGATTGTAAATCATAGGTATAATATACTTTCTCAAAAAAATACTGTGTAAATAGTCAATTGCAGTCCTTGCTCCAGGTTTCTGTGAAGTTCTGCGCAGCTCAATGTGTGTATACATAATGAACTTTGTAATGAAACTAAATACAGAAGTGAACTGAAATGTATATAGAAAAACAAAAAGGGAAAAACATAAAGAATATTTGACAGTCTTTTTTTTTCTTAGTATTTGAAAATAGTGACATAAGACCAGTTGCAGGCACATTCCACAAGAGAAACTGAAGAATGACGTCCCCAACAAGAGACAGTGTAATAACAGTGGTTTGTTCCAGTTTGGTTTTTAGTGTGCTTGGCACAAGAGGATTTTTTTTTTTTTTTTTTTAATATGAAAAATGTATGAAAATTAAAGAATAAATTACAATGCAATAACTTCATGTCATGGTTTAAGCCCAGTCAGCCACATAGTTTGCTCACTCACTCCCCTCTCTTTCTTCCCCACCACTCCTGGGTGTGGAATTAATTGCTGAACCCAATAGTCCTGTTATTCTAAAAAGTGTCAGGAGAAATAACAGTATACCACTGTGATGCATCATTTATTGTGCGCTTGGATTTTTGCAATATGATTAAATATTATTTTTGCAGGATCCTGTATGTGGAGATAAATCTGGAATACATATAAGTTTCTTTACTAAAAGAAAACACAGAACAGCATTAGAATTTATTGGACTTTGTTGTTATTAATGTTAATGGGCAATTGCATTGCATCTAGTCACCAGAAGACTCAGCTGTGCAGTGTGTTATATACACACAGAGAAACTTGGCATGTTCCATGCTCAGTAAAGAGGCAAGGAAACTGATACATAGTTAAGGGACCTTGGAGAATGAGGATTCTGAAATTCTGGCAAACAAGACACAAGGCTCCTACTAATCACAAGCAATCCAGTCATTCAAAGAGAGGAGGCAATTAAAGAAAAAATAGTTTATGTGCATGATCAGCTAATTAACAGAAATCATTGTCATTCCTTTAACGAAGAAGTAAGCACATGATAGGATTGAATAGACTGTGAAGATGATTGCTGTAGTCAAGGCATCAGTTAAAGCATAAGAACTGTTTTGCTGTTTGTTCAGAGGAGGAATGTACAAGGTTCCACCCAGATCAGCATTTTGGGCCTAAATACAAAAAAAAGCTAGAGCATCTATTGATTAGGTACTGGATTGACTGCCTTACATGTACCAAACCTCCAGAGCAGAAAAGACTGTATGTCTTGAGGAGATGGACCTAACTGATGATGTTAGAGCATCACCTCCTCCAGCCCATCCTGCCCAGGACCTCTCCTGCTCATATGCTCTAGAGATATAAGGACTTGTGGCCTCAGCCCAGGCTAGGGGATGTGTCTGACTCTTTCCTGTTTGCAGGTTCAATGTGAAGCTGAGCACATATCCCAGAGACACAGACACACAAGCAGGACTCTGACACAGCTGATCACAAAGACTGCTTCAGACAAGGTGCTGCCTTTAACAACACCTGCATAGAGGACTCACTTAAAACCCAAGAACAGACAGCCATGCCCCCTCACCTTGGGCTGGCAGAGGCAGGGGGTCACTAGCACAGGAGCACACATGACATTCTTCAGGTTCACAAACACACGCACATTTGTGGGTACAACACCTATGGGCACAGACCCTCTGTCTGTCTGACACCCCCGCATATACCAAGCCTCCTTACCCATCCAACAGGTACCATCTTCTCCAGCTGGTCCAGCTCAGTGCTTGATGCACACTCGCACACTCATTCCACAGCACCCCACATTCATAGGTCCCCTATGTATCAGCATGGACCCTCCACCAACCCTGACCCAAGGCTGCACTACTCACCAGCTGGTCCAGATTGAGGTTTGACCGAAAATATCCAGACACACTCCACGTACACCCTGCATGGGGAAGATAAAGGCACCCAGTTCCCCCTGAGGCTGGTACCTGGCACACAGGCTGTGTCCTGCGAACTTGCTTCAGCTGCCAGTGCTGTTCCCCTCACTCACACCTGTCCCCCCAGTAGCTGGTTTTTGGGCATGCACGTTCCCACCCCCATGGCTACAGTCTAAAGGCCCCCTACTTGCTCCAGTCATTGACATTGAGACTTCATTCACTCCCATAGGTAACTCCAAAGTCCAGGGGCATTCATGCTCCCAGTCTGACTCCAGTTTCTGGCACCAAATTCCACTCACACACATACAGGTCTGACTGGTAGCTGGCACTTTGTCCCTGCAGCACACACAGACATGGGAAAGAGATTATTATGCAAAGAGATAGATAAAAAGAATTAATAAGAATATAATAAAAAATAAGACTATAAGACTATAAATAAGACTGTAAAACTGCAGTGATCAGGTGCAGGATGCAACAAGACAAAGGCACTAACTGGAACTGTTTTACAGAGTACTGGCCCCATTTATACCCCTTTGTGTCTACACCCCTCTTTGTTTCTCCCTGTTCCTTCTTCCCCCTGTTCATCCCTCACAGATTTGTATAACTCTATCAATTTCCACACCCCTTTCAGTCTAGAACTCCTCTTGTTTACAATTTTACCAGTTGCAAAGATCAGACTTATCTTCCAGGAAGTGGCACCAGTAGTTTCTTGATCATTTATTAATTAGTATGGGTGGTGAGGTTTGTTTCTTGCTGTTATCTCCATGTTTGGTTTGTCAGGTTGTGTCTCTTTATGTTTCTGATTTTGCCTTTTTCCCCTTTTGTTTCCCAGTTGACAAGATCCCTGATCAGATAACATTGCTGGAATAATAATTCACACACTTTCATATACCCTCATCGATTAATGTGACTGACCAGGTGTGATTGTGGTCACTGCCTCCTTTACCATTTATCAGTGAGGTTTGTGTATGTTCTGCTTTACGGCTTCCTCATTTTCTTATTATCTCTTGTTGCACTCAAAAATGTCCTTGAGTAGATGCCTTGGAAAAGCAGATTCTGTCTTTCTAGGTACCTTTACAGAAACATTTTATGAAAGCAGCTATTTGACTGCTGGGTCCCACTAGAACTCAAGCTCTAAGATTCAGTAAAAGATTTTGAAGATTCTTTAGACAAAACACCTATCTGCCACTTAAGGGGTGGAAATTTCATACATAGCCACTAAAAACTTTAAAGTGTGCAACATTAGCCAATATTAGATACTTTGATGATATGGTTAATAACTTGGAACAAAACAATACCACATTACAGTAATAGCCAGATGATATAATCCAGTACTTCTCGTAAAAGTCCCTATAGTCAGAACGAAGGTCTATTAACAGTGTATAAAAAGAACTGAAAACATCACATGCAAACATACAGATTCCAGATGGTACTTTCTCAAGAGGATTCAAGCAGTGGTGAGGGCTGGTTGCCTTTTCCTAAGAGAGATATTCAGATTTCTATCCTACCTTAGTAATGAAGGTGCTGCAGATTGCAAGTGAAAAGAAGATTGCCTCTAGCACACAGGTATCCCAAACGATGCATCAATGTTAAATGCACCAATATTAGAATAAGCACAAATTAACACAGATTTTATTTCTGCCTTTGCATCTACAGAAAGAACAATTTGGTTCTTCAGTTTGGTGCCTTATATTTCTGACAGGAGAGAAAAACAAGGATGGTTGGAATAAAAATTGGATGATAATTTACAGTTTTCCAGCCACTTTGCCAGCTTGAACTGCCACAATAAGGTGCTACCATGCAAGGTAATGTTGATGGCATTCTGAATAATTTTTGCATAAGGAAGTCTGCAAGAGCTCTGCAAGAGGTAATGTGTCACTTGTAACTTGTCATGACATGGTGTTAAAAAAAATAATTATTGCTTCTACTAATAAATATTGATATGGATGAACAGCATTCTAGTAATGTATTTCTTATTGTGGAGAGCTGTAATGTTATCACTACTGAATTGTTATCCAGGTGTAGGGAAATTTAAAACATCGGAAATTATCCTTATGTATTCTAATCTGCACTCATAATTACATAGCTGCCTGCCTCAGATGAACCAAATATATCAGTAAATTTCAAACTTATTTATACAAATCCATAATTGCTGAAGAACCATGTTCAAAGACACATACATTGATACTGCATAGTTCCTTCTCTCTGAAATGTGCATGTTTCACTCCAAAATACAAAATAGGTAACTAACAAAGTTGTACTAAGCAACTTTCCAGGTGTCTTCCTCAGAATTCACACCAAAATAGAGGCAATATAGAGGAATTTGTGAATTTGGAGCATGCTGGTTAAGCAGTTGAACTGAAAAAGAAACTTTCCCTTACGGTTACTAAAACTCAGGGGAAAAGGACAGGGATCAAGAAAACCATATATATGCTTTCAACAGGACATAAACCCTTCTCCCAAACCCAGCTTGAATGCAGAAGACACAATAGGCAGAAGTGTTTCTCCTGAGCTTAATTTACGCCCAATTTCAGTGCTGGTATTCCTCTACAAGGAGACCCTTAGGCTAATTTGTCCTTCCAGAAAACTTGCTGCGAACAGATTATTTCACTGACACACCATGATGCATTTTTCAGTTTTCTCCTGAGCCCTCTGAAACTTGACTTCTTGCTCTTTGTCATATGTATCAGCACCTCTACTTGCCTGGTCTAACCTTTTACCTCTCCCATTACTATATGCACTGCATAAATTGTGTATATTGCATTTCTTCACCTCTCATTGTACACCATTGTATTTCTACTTGGTTAAAATGATTTCGTCTAAATACAGTTTTAGCAGACTCACTCCTTGCTGCCTTTCATTTCACAAAAGAAGGGACTCTGGGACATAGTGGCATGAAATTTCTGTAGGTGACAGCGTTTCTTACCAAACAGCTGATTCAACAGATGTGGAGGAATGGTTAACCGATAAAGGGCATATTGACATAATGCTGCTGGCTGAGCAGGAGTTAAGCAAGCACCGGACCCAGGTATTCTGAAGTTGTCAATTTAGCAGTACATTGATGCTTCGGTCTGTATGAAATAGAAACAATGTAGTTAGCCGAAGGTTGCGAGGGTACGTTTAGGTGCAGAAGGTCTGAGTAAGTTTGATACAGAAAGCGGATGAGAAAGATGCGCAGGAAGGAGCTGATTATTGTAACCTCAAAGCGCAGCTACAACTTTTAACAAGCAAGATGGGTAATATAAGTATAGTCTTTGTTTTAGTACAAGTATAGCCTTTGTAGTATTGTAATCAATGATGTATCAATTAATATTCAGAGCTAACCAATTAGGTACCGCTTAGTATGATACAGTTGCAAAATCTAACAAGTAAAGGGGGGGTAACATAAACATACTCTTTGTTTAACACAAGCATAGTTTGTGTCACTAATAATGTATCAACTAATAACCGCTTCATGTATCAATCAGTACC
>JANRGW010007460.1:0-15246 GCA_024733675.1 Psilopsiagon aymara
CTACTTTTTTTACTTTTTTTTCTTTCCCCACCCCCCCCCCCCCCCCCAAGCAACAACTTAGATGACTATTGTTTTAGGCTGTAACTCTGCAATAAAGGTTGTAGGAGTGACTTTGGGTTATTTGTTATCAGTGTGAGATTGGGTTTTTACACTACAGCTCTTCCACTGACTCTTTGCTTACACAGAAGTAGATGAGGGAAAACCCGGCAGTACTCTTTGGAAGTCAGACTGGTTGTTGTCCTTGAAACTATAGAAAAAGTAATCGCACACTCCTATTTATGGAAGTGCTAAGAAAAACTGATTTTTTCTCTCCTCAATAAGTTTTTTGCTTCCATATTTCTTAAATAATTTTGCTCTTCTCATACTTTGTCCAGAATTTGCACATGAGAGTGTGTATTTCTTGTTTATTATTTTTCTTCAACTTCTTCAGTTCCTATAAATTAGTATCCAAGATACAAGGTAATGAAAAATTAGCGCAAAAGCATAGTTAGATTTCATTTGTCCTCTTGTGCATTTTTCTACCATCCTTTGTTCAATCTGCTATTACGTCTTCTTTTGTGTATTGTGTCCTAACAATCACTTTAGGTCATTTTCAGAATGCCCATTAGACAAAAAAGATACTGTTAAAATAATAACTGTAAATATCAAATTTGCATACTGGATAGATATTCCAGTATGAACCAATATGCTGATTTGAAATAATTGATATTTCAAACACAAACCGTTTCTTACGTACTTATTTTTTATTTAATTAAGCCAAGCAAGAATAATGTGAGGCAAAAATACAAATTAATCTTAAAAAGATTCATAATTTACTTTTCCTTAGTGATGCTGATAGCTGGAAGAGCATTGGCAAATATAATTAAAGTTGCATAACTTTCCCGTTCTATCCTCCTTTTAATTCTCTCACAGTTTTGTTAATTGATCATTACCTATTCCCAACGTTTGTATTCATAGTTTCTGTCTGAAAGTTTTTTTTTTTTTTTTTTTTTTTTTAAATCAAGGTAAAAAGTGTTCCAGCAATTCTTGAGAATATCAAAACTCAAATCAATGCTATAAACCCATTATTTTTCCTGTAAAAAGAATAAATAAAAAAGTCCATCTTTTATGAACAGCTCTCAGCTTGAAGAGGACGATGAAGAGCTAAATACTTTGTTGGTATAAATCGGGAAATGTCAATAGGAAAAATGGGAATTGTGGTCATTTTCACGTGCAGGAAATTTGGCACATAACTTGTCACAGAAAATGCCTCTTTTGAGAGGAAGTGCTTTGGTAAAAACTGGCTGCGTTTTGACCAGAATGTGAATCTTTGGTAAGTAAGCTCTGTTTGCATGGAGTGGATTTCTTCTACGTAGCGTAGCTATGAGATGTCACTCAGTGAACTGTGCAGCGAGTAAGAGACTTTTTGGAAACTTGTGGAGGTTAAACTAAAGTTTTGCTTTCATGAAGCTTGTAAAGTAAGCAAGGCTTTGTTACCCAGAGTATCCAACATCACTAAAACTCATGTCTGAAAAGGGTGGATGACTGTGTTTCAGTGGGTCACATTTTAGACTTTCAGAGTTAAATTACTGTACAGATTTTGCACGTACTCTAAGAACAGAAATTTAGCTTAAATCTTAATTTAATGTTTTTCTTCTATACGAATAGGTATAAATTACCATAATTTTTGCTTGGAACCTACCTTAACCCCAAACAGTACTTTTTGAGATAAGATTCACATGAAATCTCAGCTTTCTTTTGGCAGATGTTTCATCATGCAAGGTCATAATCTGTTTTGCTCACTACCACTAGTGAGCTTTTCTACTTCTGCTACCTTTTTCTGCTTTACATTTTGGTATTTATTGACATCTGGGTTCAGTTTGACTGAATACATAATTGTAAATACAGTGGAAATAATCAGGTCCTCTTTTCGAAAGAAATATAAGCAAGCAAGCCAAGTGTTTTTTTTTTTTTTTTTCACCCCAGATACATTCTCACTTTAGAAGAACTGCTCCTGTCTTTGTGCTTCTATCACTGGGCAAAATTGTACTTCTTGTCTGTAGAAGGAAAGGAGTGGAGTTAATCCTGAAAGTAGATTGTAGGCTTTACTAGTCACCTGTCAGCTAAGGACTACCACAGTAAAGAAGATTTGGAAAAAAAGCTGAGCAGTACCTCTAAGAAACCTGTTGTGCTATGAATTCTGACCATTATTGACAGTGAAATACTTTGCAACTGATTTTAACCCTTCAAAAGCTAGGCACGTCTTTTAAGATAGTTACAGACGTTCATTCTATAGGCAATGGAGAAATAAGTACCAGTCCTTTCGGATGGTCATGCATCCTGGCTTTTAGGGGATGGTGGTGGTGCAGGACAAGCTGTCTTCTGAAGATGCTTTTGTCATTCCATGGGATTTGGAAAGATCTTCATGTATTGTTGCAGACACCTAACACTTAAACTCCTAAAGTCAGGTTAGAAAAATCCAAGAGCAATTAATCTACATCAGCAATAGTCAGTCCTAACACATTGCTTGAATTAAGCAGTTTATTAAGTGATGCTTTTTCAGTGACAATAATAGCAGGACTTGGCTGTGCCACTTAACAGAATGTTCCTGGGATGGGAGTTTGGTAGTTGTATGTGCTTCACACACCTAGGGGAAATTTCTGTGAATACTGAGTCTCAGAGAAATTTTCTTCTTGTTTCTGCCTCATTCCAGGTGCAAATTGATGAAGTCTGAGATGTTCTGTTAGTGCAAATTATTGTATACCTAAAAGTATCTTATTTGGCACAGTCTTATGTTGTGATATTCTTGGGTGTGGGTGGTAACCACCACTTAAAACCACCTGTAATTTCCTCATAGCTATAAACCAGAGGTCACTTCATGGTATATTATAAATCGAAGAATATTTAAAATTCTGTTAGTTTTTATCTTTGTTCTTACATTCACTCCCTTAACCAGTGTTATATCAGTTGAGAACTGTACTTTCATTTCTAACACTTGAATTAATATTTTCAGCTGGTGTAAATATGTTTAATTTGGGACAAGGGCTTTCTTTGCATAGATTTTTGTCTAACTCATATTCACTTTCTTTTGCACACCAATGTACACCATGCTATGTATGAAAGCAGAAAGCATTCTGAAATGCACACACATAAAAGAAAGGTGTGAAAAAGGAACCATTTCATAGCTCTGAAACCAGTGATCGCAATGTGTTACATGAGACCACCCCACAACAAGTAAGAAATTAGAAATGTTGAGTGCTGTTGAAGACCAAATTTTCACAGCAGATTGGCACAAAATTGTTTAGCACAGATGTTTCTGTAATTGTGATACACTGGGAAAATTCTCAGTGTTCCAGCTTCAGTGGCTCCCAGACTCACACTTCCACCTGTGTGTTGTGGTTGTCTACTCTTAATACACTGGACTGTAATGTGAACCATGTGGTAACAGTGTCTGGCTCAAAAACCTGTTAAACCCTCTCCCTTCCACTGGTGTTCTCATCACATCTTTAGGCTTGTTTGCTTATTTCTATTTTTATGCTTAAAGGATTTACAAAATGGAGACAATAAAGACATGAGGAAGCTCATGGGACTAGAGGTGCAGGAGGGAGCTTATTCAGGTACTTCCAATTTGGTAGAGATCAAAAGTTGATAGCTGCTCTGTGCAGTGCATGTAAGTGCCTTTGAAAAAACTGTGGTGGTGGTGCTTGTTGCAGCTGGTAAGGGAAAAAACACTCTGATGAACTGCTTCTTTTCTTCAGGTTAAGATATGATTTTAAAAACAGTTTGCAATGCAAATACATTTCAACCCATCTATTTGTCTTGTGAGATGTTTACTCCTACCAACATTATCATGACACCTTCTAGCCCTCACATAACACTTTGCATAAGTAGATCTCAATGTGTTTTCCAAAAGGTGCTCCTTATATACTTGCTGTCAAAGATTTGCTACTGAACTCGTGATTGTGCATGTGTGTGTTTGTGAGAACAGATGACTCTCAACCTCATAAGAGAGGAAATATGAACAAATATTTTGCTAACATTTACAGTGCTAACATATTGCTAACATGTAGTAGCCTGGGTATTCCAGAAAAGTGTTAAGAATTTTTATTAAAAAAAAAAAAAAAAAAAAGAAAGAAAAAAAGATGTATGAAAAACATCAGTAGATAACAACATAGTATACTTGAATTCAGCAAATACTGTATTGGAAAAATGAGCAAAATACTAATTTCCCCTCAAAGTCCTGGTTAAAACAAGATAAGTAAGTTGTATATTGCTTAGGTTTATATGTATAATCTTACGTACTGCTTGCTCTTCTGTTTAGGTACCGCAAAATTGATAATATCCACAGCTAGAGCTTTCTGAAAATTTTCTCAAAGAATATTTTTATACTGGGAAATTCCTTTGGATTTGGATTCACCAAAATCTACTCATTCAGAAGGAATTGCTTCAGAAGGAAGCAATTTTTAGTGACATAGTAAAATACAGAATTATTTTTATGAGCTCAAACCTATTAATTTTATTTTCCAAGTGAATAATTTTATTTTATTAAATGTTCCTTAATTTTTATTTTATTTTGAATTATAAAGTTGTGTTAAAATTAGTCTTTGGAAGACACATTTAAGTGCTCTAGAAAATAATTTCCAAGGGAATTCAATGTCATAGGAAGCTAATTTTGCCTCTAGTAAAAAAGTAAGAAAATTTGTCTCTCTAGTAAGAAAGTAAATCTTGTTTCTGACTATCTTTGGTTGCAATATCCATGCTACTGATATTTGATAAATGGTGAAGTTAGATAGGGACTTTGAGCTATTCAAGCATTTGGGGATTTTTGTGGTATCCCCAAAAAACCAAAACTGCCCACTGCTGAAATTATAATTTTACCGTGGAAAAGTTCTTATACTGATAATAAATGTTTCAGTACAAGAATTTTTATATAGGTTAAACAAAATCTACTAGCTCATCAGGTTCTTATAAGCCATTTAGAATCTGGGACTTTTGTTTGTATGGATATGAGAGCTGAATCAAAAATAAAGTGAAACTCCCAAAGTCTGAAACAACCCCCTTTTCCTAGCTGTCAGTAATATTAAAATAACACTGAGGCAGAGATGGAAACCATACTGTTTCTGTTCCTGAGAAGCACAGCTGCCTCTCTGGATGCTTCACATAGCCCACAGAAAATGGTTGAGCCTTTGGCAGCCCTCCTGGTCCTTACTGACCTTGGGCTAACTCTTCCCGTGAGGTCACCAAACAACAGATTGATCACCCTGAAAGGGCGAGTTTCTCGAGGGTTACACAAACAATCTCCAGTCATTAAAACTAACTACAGAAAAAGTCTAATCCTCCTTTTTTTAAAAGTAGTTGAGTCTGAGTTTGGGAGTGGAAAAGTGGACAAATCCACTGAATAAACTCCTCTTAATGAATGTTGGGGTTTTTCTGTTTTTGTGGTTTTTTTTTTTTTTTTTTTTTTTTTTTACTTAGCAGGCTTTGCAGATGACAACAAAAGTAGAGATGGTTGTAAATACCCTCTGTTTGTGGCTATTGAAATTATGTTTTATTTCACATTCAAATTAGAGCTGCTTCAAATTAACACTGCCGAATAGACAAAAGTGAGTGCTTCTACAAATGCTATACTAAAATTGTTTTAGTCTAATGTTATTACATCTGAGTCATAGCTGAAGGAATGTCCTCACCTGTACCATGAAACAGAATGAAATGTTTTCTAGTCAGGAAGGTGAAGATTAAATCTGATTGAAACAACATTGATTGAAATGACATTTTTCTAAAAGAAATCTCTTTGTACTGAAGTTCAGTTTTTTAATTGTCCAGAATGCCTGAGCTTTGACTAGCTTTGCAAGTGTTCAGACAGAAGTTGGTATCACATTTACAGAGACACAAAATTTCTATTAAAACACAAAGCTTCTAGAAATAATGTTCTGAATTGTTTAAATTTAGAAAAAAAATAGTACTCATATTTTACTTGGAAATTTTCTATTTTGACAAAAAATAAACACAGTAAAACTTAAACATGCTGGCAAGAATAATACTGTACATTTTTAAAGAGACCTGAGAGGACACCTAAAATAATAATACTAAAGTAGAAATTATTCTTATTTTTTTCTTTTTGAAAGCATTGCATGAAAAAAATCTCCCAAAAAACCTAGTAAAGCTTTTACCTTTTTTTTTGTTTGTTTTTAATTTTAATTTATTTTCATAATTCCAAATCTAAGGTAGGTGTAAAGAACTTTCGTAAGACTGTTCTTGTGTAGTAGACATACCCAGTGTAATAAACTACAGCTGAGTTTCCAGGGTACTAGTCTTTTACGCTGTATTAAGTAGTCAGATGCAAAGCCTGTGTAATGCTAGACAATTATGGGGGACCATGTGGCTTAAAAGGCTTCTGGAACAATCAGCTGTTCATAAAAAAATCACTATGGCAGTATGAAATATTACCTTTTTGTAGGTGGTAATTCTGTTCTGCTTGAAAATTTTCATGAATGCAATGAAATAAGTTTTGTAGTGTCTATCTCAAGTGCTCCAGCTACCTATAACAGAAGATACAAATCATAACTTTAGAGAAGCTTGTGTTTATGCCAAGGATTGAAAAGGTTCAGTGTCAACATTATGAAGAGAAAGTGAAAAGATGCCCCATTTTCTGTAGTGATGCACACCAAGATGCATCGGATTTTCTTGGGGTTACTTATTCTCTCATATTAGGAAAAGAAGATACATTTAGACACAGTTTGTTGCAATTACAGACAAACTTACTGTTTTGTTACTTGTTCGCTGGCAGTCCATCTTTCACTGCCAGTTATGAAGATGCAACGTGTGTAACAATGGATTAGCTCTCCAGCAATTCTGGACTTGATCCATTACTGTTTTGTGTCGCACAGACTAAGGCTGATACAAAATTTAAGTTTCTGTCTGACTTTTAATACATGTTATATCCTTTTAAAAGGCAAAATAAACTCTAAAATTTCTGTGAAATAGTATTTCTTCCAAGGGGCAATGGGCGTATTGCAGCACTTGAGTGCTTAGGTTAGAATTCATATGCTTTATCTTGGAAATTTAGATTCTTTGTCACGTCTTGAAAAAGACTCTTGGGAGCTTGAATAAACAGCTCTGAAGAAAATACTTTGCTGTAATGATGTTTGTGGTTTTTTTTATAAACTGCAGTGGAACCTGGTCACCCATGGAAGACATTTGTGGCTCCAGTGTTTTCATCTATCACTGAAAGAGAGTAGGTTACCACTGAACTCAACATTCAGCCTGGGACTGATGCTTTCATACGCAATTCGCAACTCATGAAAAGCATAAAAGGTTCTTCCTCCCCTCATCCTAAATTGCAGCAAGTCTGATGGTGGAAAATGTTTGCTAAAGGAGTATTTACAGAGAAAAACATTTTTTGGCAAACCTTTTCAGCAAACTTTTTGTTGGAGAACAGCTGAGCTGTCATGTTCTCAGACCTTGAGGAAAACAATTAGAAACTTGATACATTAGGACTGAGGGGAAATAACATCAAAACTTTTTTTCTGAAGAGAACTTTTATATCAATTTGTGTGTAGCTGAATAAAAAAGGAGCAAGCAGAGCTGGCAGAGAGCTGGGTTAACAGTAGGTAAGCGCTTGCAGCCTGGTGACATTTGTGAAACTAACAGTCTTTTTCATTTTTAGACCCTTCATTCAGGCAGCCAAGCTTTTCAAGCAGGTGATATCCCCGCAGAGTGAGATCCTTTATATGGTAAACTGATATATCTTCCTATGATATGCCTTTTTCCTTGTTCATGTATGTCACTTTCTTGCTGCCTTATTTACTTTTTTTTGCTTTTTCTTATGAGCTATTTTTCATAATGATGACTGACAGATGTTGTGGAATGAATGCGGATGGCACCAATTATAGAACGAAGTCAAGAAAAATACAGTCTCATTTTTAGTGCAAGTTTATAAGCCAATTCTGCAGGAAAAAGAAGAAAAGAAAAAAAGTCTGGGTCCAAACCCCTTGGCTTTGTGCTTTCTCCAGCTCGTGCAGTTTAACTTATTTTCACTGTCTCCTTCAATCCTTATAAAAGTAGTGCTCACCTCAGACCTGATCTGCAGCAGCTCTTCCTGCTGCCAACTTGCAGTAAAATTTATTGCCTTGTTTTATCAGATGACATGAAACAATGCCAACAATTTCTCTGGTGCTATCTATATGTGATCAAACAGCACTGAGCAAAGATATGCTATTTTCTCATGAATATTTTTAACCTGTAAAGTCTACTGGAAGCATACTTGTTTGACAAGAAGTAAAAAACAGATCTTTAAGCCGGAAACTTGTCAAAAAGAATACTTGACAAGCCAACATTGAAAAAACCTGGAAGAAGGAATCTTATTTTATACTGCAGTATTTCGCATTATCATCTGATTTAGAGGTCAGCCCCTAAAGGTATTTATTGTTCAAAAGGTGTTTTTAATCATCTTGGAAAAGTATGGCTTCTTTCCAACTATGCCTTCCTTCTCCACAAGCACCAGTAATCAGGATTAAAGAACTTTAAATAACAAGAAACCAAGCTTTGTATTTGCGTCTAGCGTCAACTTGCACTGCTGTAGGAAAAAGCTGATTTTTCTTTCATCACAGTGCATTTAAAAATAGTTTTAAAAATCATTTTACAGTATTTACAAATGCCCCAAATAATTTTCCAAGCTCTCTCTTTCACAGTGCTTTACGCCTAAAATCTCTGATCACTCATTCCTTTAACCTGAGGGCATGCCAACATTTGCAGTGGAATGAAGCAAATATGCCTATGCTTAGGGAAATGGAAGTCAGTAAAGTCTGTCTGTGCATCAGCGTCCTGCTGATACATCGACAGGAAACCAAAAAGAGGACAGCCATGTTCATGCCTTACCTCTTTGAAGTTGTTTGGGACCTTTTTCTTTCAGTGCAGCTCTGCATAAATGCTGTCTTATGCACTGCAAACCAGCATCTCCACCAGTATGTGTAAAAGTCTGTTGTCTCTACAAAAGTGATCATCTATTTTACTTTCACAGTCTTTATTACTGTGGTTTTTGAAAAACTCACACATTTTGCTGCATTTACGTCAACCCAACTTCCCCTTCAGTCAGATAATGCTACCACTTTACAAATGAGGAACGGGGCACAGAAAGTACCTTTCTCTGTACCTATGGTCACAGAGACAGTCAAGGCAGGTGAAGTCACCTTATGTAACTCAAAACATTTAACTCAAACCATCAGTTACCCATTTCCTTCCACTGATGTAGTGAATGGTAATGCTAAATAATTTCAGTAATATCCCTGGCTGAGTTAAATGTTTCAAACACCTTGCTCCGTCTTCAGATTAGTGTGCCTTTTCTTTGCTTCTGCTAGGTTATAAAGATGTGTCAGCATACAGATCAAATCCCATACTTGTTTGAATCTTGAATAAACCTTGAGTTGCCCTATTGCAGTGCTTAGCAGGAGATTGTATGAACGCAGTGTGTACTTGTCAAACATTGAAAGAATCTTCATGTGTTGTTTACTGTTTTGCTGTGCATTAGTTATTATACACTATGTAATCTAGGTTTTTGATGATGACAAGTGTTATAAAAGAAAAAAAAAGAAATATAAGAGGGATTACAGGCTAGCTTTTACACTCCAGGTTAATGGGAGCTTGCATGTATAGAGAAAACTCTGGCACTGCTACAGCCAATGGGAATTTTGCTGTTGGTTTTACTGGATCCAGATTTTCACCCACAGAGTTTCTATGCAGTATATTCTCATTTTCCAAAAGTCTACATTGCTTATTTTTAATTCGGTGGTAGAAAGCATGCTCAGAAAATAACTGCGAATCACAGTGTAGTCATTTAGAAGTATTATTCTTCATTTTCATAACTTGGTCTGTCATGTTTATTTTTAATGAAGTGCTTTCTTCCTTTCTTAATTTTTTATTTTCTGTAGTGGCTTCAGCAACTTCTGCAGTTTTGTAAACTTACCTTCTTTCAATAAACTCTTTGGAAGCAACCATACTTTTATAATCAAAATTTTACTTGCTCCTTCCCACAAACATGGTGGCAGCTAAGTAGAAGCTAACCTATCAAGTGATATTTATTTAATTGTGAATTTCTACAGTTATTTAAAGTGGTTATCAGGTTATTTAAATCTAGTGATATTGAACAGAATATGCAATGTACAGAATTACATCGAAGTTGAATAGACCGTAATATGAGACTACTTAGTATTTTTGTTCTGTTTTAGTACTTTGGTGATTTTTTTTTTTATGGGAAGGAAATAGATATTTGCATGGAAAAAGTCCAACATCATAATTATAGTCTACCTGGAAATGTCTGTCTTACTGAATAAAATAACTGAATGGAATATGACTTTAAACATTATGCCTTTAATATTGTTATGAACGTTATTCTTATCTGTTCAGTCCTTTTACGTTAAAAAATGTGCTATGGGCAAAAATGTCTTTACAAAAATGTCTTTATAAACTCAAAAAGTGGGTCTGGAATTCAATTCATACCCAACTAATGCAGAAAGTGCTTGGAAAGCCTCTCTTGCAAGGAGAGTTAATGTCTATTATGTGCTGACTGTGTGAGGTAGAGCACCCTCTGTAGTGTTAATCCTCACCCGTGTAAGTGGGGCTGTTCTAAACTTTGGATCTGAACCCTATGCTGCACCAGCCAACGGAACTGAGCTGGCACGTAGGAGTGCAAATAACTTGGGCCAGGTATAGAACTCTAGCCCATTGGTGCAGGAGGAGCAGTGACTGCATCACAACTGAGTCATGATCTAGTGGGCTGCCTCTGGTTTGCCTGCTGCAATCATGTCCTGTTCCTATGGTAAAGCCATGGCTGTCTTCTAAATTGATTGGCTTCTAAAGTGATTGGCTTCTAAACTGATTGGCTTCTAAAGTGATGTTCACTCACTGTAGTTATCCAGGGCATGCCACATGGCCCTCATGAAAAGGAAAAACAGAAAACTTGCTATTAACAGATTAGTTAGCTGAACTTCTTTAGTATTAGCTGAAGTGAAAAAATGCTGGCTGTGGATGCAGGAACCACTGCTACTAGAATACGGAAGTTGTTCTGGCTTAATGAAAATAGAAAGGTGACTTTACTTGCATTAATAAAACTTTGTTGAAGAGCTCTTTTAAAAATGGGGGAACTGGGGAGGCAAGAGGAATTTAAATTTTTTTTTTTTTTATCCTGGCTTTTTATAGGAACTGTGTTGTTAATGGTTTAGTGAATGCTTGTTTGTCTCCATGTGAAGGAAGATGGATGTGTGAAGAGTCACCCAAGTTCCAGGGAGAAACTGAGCAAGACAGATTAGTCCCACCTCAGCCTGACACCTGGAGCACATCCTTATCTAGGGGGGTAAATGGATCAGAATGTTACTGCCCGTTTATTTATTCTCCTTCTGTTTGGAGACTTTCCCTGATTAATTACTTTCTAGTAATTGCTGCTGTTAACTAATGTCAAACCTAATTAACCTGGGTCCCTTCATCCAGTACCTCCACCATCCTTTTGTAAAGAAGAGAAGGTCATCAGCAAGGAGGTACTGAGGATGGCCACACTTTACCCATTCGTTTATTTGCTTTGGGCCTTGTTTGCTATTCCTGCTGCAATGCCTGGCGACAGCTTTCTAGAATTCCCATCAAGTCTAATTGGCCTGCTGAAGCAGCAGTGAACGCAAGATTTAAGAAATGTTTTCTTTAAAAACTTCTGGTCCTACAGACACTTTGAGATCAAGTTTCACTCTTCTGAAATCACACACGATTCCCTGTGATTTTCATGAGAAATACTGTAGGAAAGTATTAAAAGAGAAACATGTCTCTGTGGTTTAGAGAGTCTGATGGCCAGGGGGGTTGAATAGTGGGTGGTGGTAACATAGCAAGGCATCTACAGAATCTTTAGAGGTTGCCAAAATTAACACATACAAGGTATTCAGTATCAAAGTTTTCAATATTTGGCTCCACAAACACAATACCGGTTGCAAAAACAAAGCTAAGGATTTCATGCTGATTACTTAAATAAAAACTGTTTAATTATGAACATTTGGGAAATGAAGTTATGAAGAACTGACCAATATTGCTATGGCTTCCTAGTGTTTATACCAGACTGTGAACACTGTGCCAGCATCTCACTGTGTAGCTCATTGTATATCCAGCTACAGTAAACAGTTATAAGGCTCAGCATGGATCAGGCAGATAGCTCAATGCAGAAGGAGGTTTATCTCATCTCTGAGGCCTACCTTTTTTAGCTTCATAAAGTGTGGACTTTCCAGTCCAATAAAAGCTACCAGCATTGTCTATGGAGGTGGCTGAGCAAGCAGGTCAAGTTCCTGTCTTCTTTTCTTGATTTTATTTGCTTTTAGGCATTTTTATGCAACAACACTAGAAGGTTTATTGCAGAAATAGGAAAAAGTTGGAAATACTGGATAACACTTCAGAGTTGGCCACAAAGATCAGAGTTGTCTGCCTGTTTGTCTATGATTACTTCTATAAATATGCATCTCTTGGGAATTTCTTTCTGTGCCTCTGACTTTTCCTCCTCTCCTGTCTACCCTTCTGGTTGGCTGCAACCAATTTTTCTGACTCATATGCTTTATCTCACTATTTGAAACTTGAAACATAAGTGAAAGTTATAGAATGACTATAGGGATAGAATAATGTATTGTATGTTTTCATAAAGACATTTTATGGTCACATGTTTAACACTATAATGTGTAGTGGAACATGTCCTGTCAATCACCACCTATCAGCTGGTGAGCTCCTGATATGACTGCTGTGATGAGGTGATCACTTTAGGTTTTTATGTCCATCCACCCAGCTCCAGAGCATATATATCTTACTCTCTGTATTCATCTGGCATCAATTCAACAGGTGTATACCACTTGTTGAGGCTTTTCATTCACCAATAGGGATAGTAGGAAACGTCACATAACTTCTACATTGAGCACTCTGTCTTGCCTTGTTGTATGGGAAGAAGAGTTGCTTGTGAAGTAAATCCTGCACTTCTCCAGTTTAGAGTCCAGTATTACAAGGCAAACTAGCTTAAATTTTATTTGCCTTAGAAATTTCGATTAAAGCAGTTCAGTTGTTTCACAAGAAACTTAATATTTGTACTGAGGAGAGAACAAAGGTGAGGACAACAGGCATCTAGAATTTCAGTCTTTTATGCATCCCGTATAGGTTATTCCCAACCAAGAATCCAAGTTGTAACTTTAATCATCTGATTAAACAAGTGGATTTTAGTGACTTTCTAGGTTGAAGATTGATATGTTTCAGCATGATACTCCTTGTGTTACTAGTATGCACATCTCACATTTTCGAACTTTCTTTTTCTGGCATTGTAATTCTTCTGTTATGAAAATTCTAAAACATGTCACTCTTATTGGCTATGTGTCTACTACTAAATTAAAAAATGCCAGATAGAGTTTTCAGCACAGAAATTAACTCATCTGTTGTATTGGATTGCTAATGTGTTGCCTGATGTATAGCATCCTTCCTGGACAATTTTGCATTTCCCTAAACAACTCCTCCACACTCTGGGAGTATGCACATACCAGGTACTGGTATGTACATACCCAGTAACTGGTTTGGGCACAGCCACTCCACTTTAAAAGGTATTTCACAAGATTTCCTGTGAACAGTGAAGGAAAGAAAATTGCTGCTACCATCTAAAGCAAGAAAGGAAGTTTTGTTCCTTTTTCTGTTATTCTGTTATTGATTTCCCTCAACCATATGAAATATTGTTAGTTTAATATTAATAAAATGTAGGTGCAATTTTCCATGGTTTTCATTTATATGATCCTAAGGCTTTAAGGATATTTACTGTCTTGAGGAAAGAGTCTCTTGTGTAACATTGTTCTATTACTTGCTTACCTATCCTTGTGCATGTGCTAACGTGAACTTGTGGAAAATTGAAGAATTCCTTCAACTTTGATGTCCACAGAGGAATGAAGTCGAAGTAAATAAATTTTAACTAAAAGATTCCCTTCCTCTCTTCTCCCCTCCTTGTAGTACAGAACGAACCATACTAGAAAGGAAAATATGGGAGAAGGTTTAGTCAGGTAACATCTATCTAAGGATCTCAACTTCTGGAGCTCTGAAACTTCCTCTATAATGGCAAGTTGAAGAGTACCTAGAATCATTCCCAAACACTGAAACTCAGCCGTGAGCTGTTAAACTGTTAGCATTAGCCCCTAGCATGGCTTTGACCCACTCCAGCTAACCCCCTTCCCAAGCATTCCTGGACAATATGCAGGAGTTCGTATGGGTGGGGTACCCCTCCCTGGAGGCAGCGTGGGTGGAAGTTACAATTTAAGCTAGGAGACCTTAATTATACAAGTGTGGCTAAGTAGTGCCACTTGGCTAGTAGAAAGGTCTTGGCACTGTTTAATTTACTAGCACAAATGTTACCTGAGACTTCCAAGATCTGTCCACACATACAGTCACTTCTGCCACAGATTAGACTCTGTTTTTCTGGAAACATTTCTAGCTGGTCTATTGCAAGTGCATTTGAGATTACTATTCTGAAAACATTTTAACCTATATTCTGTTGTATCTGAGTGCTTCACAGATACCTCTATCCTACCTGAATATACAAGATGTATGAACAAGGCGGGCTTGTAAACAGATCTGGAATGAGGAGACATCTCCAGGGCCACACACAAATACTCACAGGCACACACCCTTAAATCCCTTTTCATTTTGATTTTACCTATGTTTTTTTCTTTTGTTGCTGTTGTTGTTTTTTCACAACATAATGCAAGTGAGGTCCAAGTGTGAATCCTTTGTAGACACATCGAGTGTACAATTTAAGGGGCCTAAAACATATTAAAGAAAAAGCAATGGTTAAGGGCACTTTCCAGCTCTATTTTACATCTTCAGTAACAATGTGCAAATGAAATGGCTTGTTACTGTGATTCCCTTGTAAGTTTCCTCTTGCAAAAGCTGCAGCATCTGTGAAAATATGACTCAACTATAGATATCAGTGCTAAGTTTGAGTGCTCAGATTTTATACTGATGTAGCTGAGAACTGAAATTCTATGATTATTTGTCTTTTATGAATATCTTTTCTATACTTAAAAGTGACAAAAGTCAGATACAGGTGTATATGTTTTTTTTGTTTACCAGCTGCAGTTATCATGGAATCATAGAATATTTAGGGTTGGAAAGGACCTTAAGATCATCTAGTTCCAACCTCCTTGCCATAGGCAGGGACACCTCCCACTAAACCATGCCACCCAAGGCTCTGTCCAACCCGGCCTTGAACACTGCCAGTGATGGAGC
>JANRGW010007461.1:0-44513 GCA_024733675.1 Psilopsiagon aymara
CCCCAAGTCCTTCTCCTCAGGGCTGCTCTGAATCTCTTCTCTGCCCAACCTGTAGCTGTGCCTGGGATTGCTCCGACTCAGGTGCAGGACTTTGCATTTGTCATTCATCAGGTTGGCATCAGCCCACCTCACAAGCATGTCAAAGTCCCTCTGAATGACATTCCTTCCCTCCAACATATCAACCGAACCACATAGTTTGGTGTCATCAGCAAACTTGCTGAGGGTGCACTCAATCCCACTGTCTATATCACCAACAAGGGTGGTGAACAAGACTGGTCCCAACACCGATCTGTGAAGGACACCACTGATTACTGGTCTCCAGCTGGACACTGAGCCATTGACCACAACTCTTTGCATGCAGCCATCTAGCCAGTTCTTTATCCAGAGTGGTCCACCTATCAAATTGACGTTTCTCCAATTTAGAGACGAGGATTTCATGTGGGACAGTGTTGAACGCTTTGCACAGGTGCAGGTAGATGACATCAACTGCTCTACCCCTGTCCATCAGTTCCGTAGCTCCATCATAGAAGACCACCAGATTAGTCAGGCAGGATTTCCCCTTAGTGAAGCCATGATGGATGTTACCAACCACCTGTTGTTTTCATGCACCTTAGCATTCCTTCCAGGAGATTTCGCTCCAAGATTTTGCCAGGCTCAGAAGTGAGACTGACTGCTCTGTAATTCTCTGGCTCATCCACTTTCCCCTTCTTGAAAATGGGGTTATATTTCCCTTTTTCCAGTTATGATTATGAAGTCTTTAATGCCACCAGTTATGATGCTGAAGTGGAACACATGGGAACAACATGGAGTTGAGATTTTCATTCCTACAACTTCTTTCACAGGTTTTTCTTTTACCTCTGTACCATCAGGAAGATAATCTCTTGGGGAGGACCTAGACATGGACAGTTTTTTTTTGTTTCCTTTTGGGACATACTCCACCCTGCTGTTAAAAAGCAACTGACTTCTCTGGAATCTAGGTATTTCTCAGGTTTGTGCTTCTCAAGTAGAGGGAAGACTTTGATGGTGTGAAATAACTATCCTATAATAGCTATATGAATTAGTCTCTAAGTTTAATGTCGGTCTCTGCAATTCATCTATAATATCCCAGAAATACGAATCATACTGATTTGCACAAGTCAAAGTAGATGATGTCAGCTGCTCTATCTGTGTCCATCAGTTCCATAGCCACGTCATAGAAGGCCACCAAACTGGTCAGGTAGGATTTCCCCTTAGTGAAGCCATGGTGACATAAGTTTAATTCCTAATTATCCCACATTTCTTAATTATTCCACATTGTCACCATGCACCTTGTTGTTTTTCTTGTGTCTTAGCATGCATACCAGAAGAATCTGCTCCAAGATTTTGCCAGACACAGAGGTAAGACTGACTGGTCTATAGTTCCCTGGGTATGCATATGAATTGTACTGATTTGTATTTCTGCATTCTCTGTGTTCAGTGTCACAGAGTGGTGCTTATTAGGATGAAGAGCAAGAGAAAAGACAAGCCACACAGCCTCACAGCCAGCTTTCTCTGAATAATGCACATGGTTCCTCCTTTGGATTTAAGTACCTGGCTAAAAAAGAAGAGATTTTTCTAGAAAGAAGGAAAACCTCAGTGCACTGGGATAATTTTCTATTCAAATCTGCATACTTTTAAAGATGATAAGGTCTAATTTTCTTGAACACAAAGTAATCAAACAGCATGAAATTTTTCCTTAGCCTATGCCTTGAGCCCACACCTTGGACTCTGGCATATAAACTCGCTTCTTCTTTCTGGACTTTGTGCTTCTGCTCTGTCTCTATATGTCCTCTGCTTCCCTCTCCTCATCCTACTAAACCTTTGAATCTCTACAGTTCAGATTCCTGAATGGCTAGGCACTTGCATTTGCTTTTTGGGTGATGACATGTGTCTTGGGTTTGATTTGGAAACTGCTATAGTTTCATAAGTGACTGTAACTGCTTCTTTATGGGTATCTGAAATGAAGGACAGCTGTTACACCCTGGGCTTCAATAACGCTATGTCTAGCCAACAACTTCTTCATCACCTCATTGGGTCAGCGCTGGTCCTACACTCTGTCTGTTGGCTTGTTCTCTGGACACTAACATGCTTCTGAGCCTGCTGTTTTCCTCTTCTCTGGCTGCTCTGGTATTTCCTTCATTTCATATGGAGACAAAAGAGATGTGAAAAATGTCAAGGAAATCTCCTCCACTGCTTACCTTTCCTTTGGGTTGTAAAACATGACTGGTTTTGGGATGGAGATTGCTGTTGTTTCAGCTGTTTGGTTCCATAAAAGAGCTTTGCTGCTACTTATATTAGCTGTTTTAAACTATGCAGGAAAATTATTACTCCCAGAAACTTACTTGAATTTTTTTCAGTCTTTTTGCTCATACCATCTAACAGCTTGGATTCCTATTGGGTCCTGAGCAAGAGGTTTCACCAACTTTTCCTTCATGAGACCTAGTGGGTTCTGTACAGTTATTCTCCTCAATATTAATGGTCTTCAATAGAAAATCTATAAAACAAAAATAGGCAAAATAAGTACCTGTCAGAAATAATGTGTGGTTGGTCCACCTAGCTTCATCTTTGCACATCTGTAGGGCCGCTGGCCTATGTGTGCTGCCCTGCTAGGAGCAGAAGCTCAGGAGCAGAGGTTGGGCTCTGACTTGGTAGGGAGCTGTTACTGAGCATATCAGAGGAAACAGAGATAAAGAGCAGGAGGATAAGTCCTTTTCTTTCTAAGCAGGGAAAACAGTACCAGAATTCCAACTCTTCAAACTCTTTTTTGGGGAATAACATTACTTCTTTTAAGAAAGGAATGATGTTTACTTATTTACAAGTGTTTGAGAAAGTTCATTAGTCAGTCTTTACCAAGAATTTTGAAATAATATCATAGAATCATATAATATTTTGGGTTGGAAGGAAACTGTCAAGGTCATCTATTCCAACCCAGCTGAGATGAACGGGGACATCTTCACCTAGATCAGGTTGCTCAGAGCCCCAGTCAACCTGCCTCGAATGTTTCCAGGGGCGGAGCATCCACCATCCCTCTAGACAACCTGTCCCTATGTTTCACTACCCTCATTGTAGAAAATTTCTTCCTTATATCTAGTCTAAAATATGTAAGGTGAAGTGTGCTCTACAACCTGTCTCCCTAGGAAGGCTGAGGAGGGTGTGGTTTGAGAGATAGGAGTTTAAAGGGGGGCCATGAAGATGGTCAGAGAGCTGAAGCACCTCCCTGAAGACAGGCTGACAGAGATGGAGTTATTCAGCCTGGAGAAGAGAAGGGTCCAGTGTGACTTTATAACATTCTTCCAGTGTCTAAAGGGGCCCTGCAAGAAATCTGGACAGTGGCTTTTTCACAAGGGCAGGTAGGGGTAGAAAAAGGGGGAATAGCTTTCAGCTGAGAGGGAAGGTTTAGATTCGATATAAGAAGTTTGTTATGGTGAGGGTGGTAAGGCACTGGAACAGGTTGCCCAGAGAATTTGTGGATGTCCATTGCTGGAAGTGCTCAAGGCCAGGCTAAATGGGGCTTTCAGCAACATGGTCTATTGGAAGGTATCTCTGCCTATGGCAGGGGTGCTGGAAATAGATGATCTTTAGGTCCCTTCTAACCCTCTACTTCTATGATTCTATGATTTCTATGATTCTATGATTCTGTGATTCTGTGATTCTGCAATTCTACTATCATTGGTGTCAGTGAATCCAAGGTAATCTGCACAGGAGACAGGTATACCTCTGGTATCCTTTAAACTGGCTTAGGGATACCTGGTGGCAGGTGACAATGTGGACTTTTGCATGCGGTAATTCCTCTAACCCAAGCCGTTGCAGGGATCTCATATACCCAGAATGCCACACACACAGTCTTTCATTCTGGTGTGGGGCACAGGAATGGTTGTGCCTCTGAAAGAATGAGCAGAGGCAAAAGTGGCTGCATGAGGTCTCAAGATGAGCTGAAATTTGTTGTTTATTAGTGTCAGTGTGGTTTGGCCTCATTTCTTCAGAAACCCTTGATGCAGTATGTCTTTGGTTTTGCAAGACTTCTTAAAACAAACCTACGTATGTGCGCAACAACTTCTAGCAAAATTACAGACTGACAAATGCAACTGCTTGCCAGCAAATGCAGTTTGCTGAAAAAAAGTGAACTGAAGCCAGGGAGAATGATTCTTCAGGTGTCCTTGTAGTTTTGGAGGCTTTAGGTTTTCACTACTAGAGGCTGAGCCCTGGTGAGTCACTTGGGAATCCTCTCCTTGACCTCTCTGCAATCTAGACCAGATCACAACATAGATTCTTGAAGATTTTTCAGTAAAATATCACAAACAGTTTTGCTTTAGATCTGGGAAATGAGACACTCGACACTAACAGATTTAATATTCATCTTGCCACATACTCGGTTGCCCTATTGATCTTTGAGCTTCTCATACAAAAAGCGCCCTATCAAGTTACTGCTGAAATCATTCAGATGCTCAGCAGGATGACTATACAGTGGAATACACAGAAGAGTTTTTAAGTTCTTCTTTCAGAACAGGAAACAATTTTTTTCACCAAAATTTTGGTGTACTGTGCATGGATAAAATGGTAGAATGCTTTAAATGCATGTTTATACACTAAGATATATATCATGCGCTTATAAAAGTATTTGTCTTACAAACTTATTTAAACATTCTTAATATTTAAATTAAGAGCTACATGCTCTTTATGATCAAAATATACCCAAAATAGAATTGATTTATTGATTGTATACCAAAATATAATTGAAATTTTGTTTTCTATGTGTATTCGCCTTTGCTTAGAAAGTTGTCAAAGCTTCAGACTATTTAAAGCAATACTTTGGAATCTAGACAGCCTAGCAGACTTCATCAGGTTTTTTTTTTCTTCAGAGTCTTTCTAGACATTTACTAAAGTTGTGAGAAACTGTTTTCTTGGTACTACTTAAACTTAGTTAATACTAGTTTATATGCCACATCTTAGGTCTAGCAAAGCAATAAGAAAATCAGTAGCAGAATTATGATATCAGTACTCCTGAGAACTGCCTGAGCTGTTGGATATTATCTTTCACCAGATCATACTACCAGATATAGAAAATAACTTTTCATCACTCAGAGAATGATTCGGGTACAGTATCTATTATTACTGTCACTGTAAGGTTGTGTGAACTTCAGTAAATGGTTTTAAGAACACATAAAACCAGACTGAAGGAAACCCCAGACTTGTGAAAGTGTTATTGACGTGCAATTTCATTAAATCTGGTTTCACTTTATTTGGGTTATATATTCCATTTCATAAAAACCTTATCATAAAGATCTAAATCTGTAAAGAAAGACATTAAGCAATTCTTTATTACCTCTGCTGGTCCATGAAAATAAATTGCATCTGTCCTTCCCCTATTATTTAAGGGAGTGCAAGGACTTTGATATACTTTGGCATAATTGCTTTGGTATCTGATTTTATCCTTTAATTGCTGTCGTGCAAATGAGACATTTAAGGAGCAATCACCTTTTTGCTATATGGCCCATCATCACAGTGTATATGTAATGTATAGTCTCCATATTTTGTAACATATGAACTTTTCAGCAATTTTATTGGCACCTTTTAGATAAAGACATATTAAACTGCACTCAGTTTATCCATACACTATAAAATGCTAACTAGCTTCTTAATTTAGTAACAGTGGTTTGTTACAATGACAACTTAGAAAAACAGATTATTTATAAGTTATGATGAGGTAATTCTGCTTCTTGGAGCTTCTGTAATGAACCACCATTTGCCCTCCCTCCCTTGACCTAATTTCAAAATCATCTACCTGTGTAAAATATTGAGATGAGAATTGTGTCTAATTATCTTCTAAATTTTTCTTTTAATTGCTAGAAGGATGTCCATTCTTAAATGAGGGAGGTGTTAATAATGTAATAGTATTAGAGAGTCCTTGAAATCTAGATTAATTATTAGTTGTATGGACTTCTGAGAGTTTTTGATGTATTCATTTGTATTCATAAAGATGGTTTTTTAATTAAAGAGAGTTTTTGAACTTATACAAATCATCCTTTTGCAAATGTCCCTAGAAACAGGAAAAGTGTTAAAAGTGAGAATTGAAGTTTTCCTGAAACATTATCTCCCATTGCAAACATGGAATGACCAAAACCATTTGCAATACAAACCTTGTGTCAGCAGCTCTAGGTGATCTCTGGTATAAAGTAGAATTATTAAAGCCTACATTTGTTAACTTTAAATGCCTTACTTTCAAATACCGTAGAAATAATTCTGTAGAAAAGAGCAATGTAAGAATATCCGATTCCCATTTCAGCTTCCATTAGGACATATGTTTCTACCTTTACCTGCATGCTTGGTTTTTTTCCTCCTTAGAAACTGAAGCCTCTTTCCTAAGGACTACAATTTTAAGTGTTTCCTCATTGTAACTCCTATGATTCCTTGTTGCCACCTGAGACTTCTCTTTTTTTCTTTTTTCTTTTTCTTGCTTTGAGATCAAGAGAACAAACAAAAAGCTCACAGTCTCCAGTCTGCTTCACAGATTTATAAATGGTATCCTATTTTCTGTATTATAGCCATTCACTTCTAAATGCAGCCTAACATCTAATTTACAATTTTAACTGCTGCTACATATTGAATTTGAGCAGATGTCTTTACTGAGCTGTCCACAGTGGTGTCTAAATCATATACCTCAGAAGTTCACAGTAAATTCAGATCCCAGAAGAGTGGGATTATTTTCTAAATTATTATATTATATAGTTATTATATTATCTAAATTATTTTCTAAATAAGTGGAAATTTGTCTGATAGAATACTGCCTGATTTCCTAATTTTTTGTGAGATCTGCCCAGATCTGCTCAGAGGCCTCTCCGCCAGGGCTGGCTGCTTAATTTCAGTTTTCAGTACATGCATAACTCCAGCCTTTCTCCACATCTATGGTACAATTCCGGAGCTCTGCCAGTGAGATGAGGACCTTTAAGCCTCCTCCATGGTACTACCTTCTCCACACTTCTCAGTTGCGTATGAAGCTGCAATCCAAAGTTAGCGGTGTCTTTAATTGAGTCTTGTGAAGAGCTTTGCCAGGACTCTCTTTGAAGTGTGTATAAAAGATATACACCAGCCTTCCTGTGTCTCCTCTTTTTAAGTCTTTACAAAACCCTTAGAGTTCAGTAAATCAGTTTATTTTTAAAAGTCATACCTCTATATTATCATAGGGAGATTAGAATATACATACACATACGTGCTTCAGGATGCCCACCATCCAACCTTTTTTTTTCTTGAATGTTTATAAACTAGCCACTTGTATCTAGTTTATAAATAGTCCTTATAACTACCCACCTGGAAAAATACTACATTCACTTAGCACACATGTCTTTCATGTTTCATTTCCAGAAGTCTTTTACACAATATCCTGTAAAATTAATGTTTGATCCTAGTCTGATGAATGCCCCATGCTTGGCAGCGTTCAAGGCCAGTTTGGATGGGGTGTTGAACAACCTGGTCTAGTGGAAGGTGCCCCTGCCCATGGCAGGGGGGTTGAAACTAGGTGACGTATAAGGCCCCTTCCAACTCAAACCATTCTATGATTCTAATTTCCCTGAAGCCAATTAAATATTTGATTGGATCAAGGACATTTTCTATTTATATTGTTGTTGATGGCCTCTGTTTTCAGGTCTTTTGTCTCTGCTGATGTCTAAACTTCATGGCATGTACAGGTACATGGGAATACAGATATTAATTTTTCAGTCTGATGTAAAATTACCTCAAATACTATTCTGATTCTCACACCTCTTCCATAGTATAAATGTTTTCATTTTTTGAAAGTGATCTTCTATTCTGAAGCACCCAAATAATTTATTTCAGCATCTGGTTACTTCTTTCTGGTTACTTGTTTCTTTCAGTCCTCTGCAGTTCTCAGAAATGGCATTGTATATTCCCACTTTTCAGAATCTTTTCCTTTTTTGGTCTCACTATGGAAGTGTTAAATTTTCAAATTGCATTTTCTTCATCTTGAATGTATTTTTGCAACTTGGATTTTGACTGTTTTTTCCCTAATAGCTTTCCTGCTCTGTAATTCTACTTGGCAGTGAAATGTGAACACTATCCATGGTTCTGTCAGTATCTTTCAAACATAATCTGAGTTGATTTCCTTTTCTAAATTTTTCCTTTAGTACATTTCTGTAGAAATATTATTTATTTTAATATTTATTTTACATGTATAAAATACCATTTACATTTATTATTTATTTTACATGTATACACATGGAGGTATAAGCTGCATAAAAGCTGCTTATTCATACTATGTTATGAATAAGGTTAGGGTCTCACTTCATGACCCAACTTGTGTCTCACTGCAGAGTTGTTCTGAAAAGCAACACTTCATGCCATCCAGCTATTACTTTCCCTGACCATCTTCCAAGGCAATGATCATCCATCCTAACACAGGACACTCAAAGGCATTTGTTCTTTACCAGCCTTTCTGTATTCACTTCCCAGTGGCTCCCAAACAACCTGCAGCATTGGAAGTGCTGCTGCTGCAGTTTCTGCTGTTGCTTTTGGTCTTGCTGAGAACTGTGAATTTTACCTGTGAGGTTTCTACATCAAGATCTGCAGGAAGGGCACCTTGAGACCTCCTGAAGTTCGCTGTGGAAAACAAGAGGAAGGAAAATGCACATCTGAATATTTAATAGCCATGTAGTCAGGGCCCAGGAGATGAGATCTGGAGGTTCAAATTGCAATTGTGTCTGGTTTTGAGGAGCAGCTTGAACCTGCACTTCTGACAGCTGGGTGAAAGCTGCAGTGAACAGAATTTCATGGAGGATCTGTAGAGCTGTGCCTGCTTCTGTTATTCGTCAGTATAAAATATGAGAGTTAATGATCGTTTGTGTCTTCACTAATTTCTCTCTCTCTCACTTCCCTCGAAGCTTTATACAAAATTGTATTTTTCCATGAAAGATTTTGCTTTCTACAAAACAGACTCAAGTAGGAATACCAGACAATCTAAAAATTCCCCCAAACATGTAATTCCATCCAGCCATCTTATTTTAACCTTCGTTAGTACCTGCACTTAGCTTCAGAACACATTTTACTTCTCCATTGTATTGCAGACATTTACCTCATTTTAAATATAGATTTTACTTATGTGTGTAGACCCACGGTTGGTGCTGAACCAAATTACTTGATCTAGCACTTTTATTGTGTATAGTTCATCTGGTTTTAACATTTCCCCAAATCTTCGGTTTAAATAAATCTTCCCCAAATATTCATGGTCTTCCTTAAAGGCAGTCTGTTTTCATGTTTCTTAAAATGTAAACCATCCATGCAATGTAAATGTAAACCTCCAGGCAATTCATTTTCTAATTTGTTTTCTCCCACACTGGAAACTCAAGAACGTGTACTTCATTTACATCTATTATTACTACATTATAGATATTGTTATTATTATTAACATTATTATTATTATTTACTCTGGGGGTGATATATACCCTCAGGCAGATACATTGTAAATTGAAACCAGATGTCCAATGAGTCGATGACACTTAGATTTCCAAGCAGGACTGAAATCTTTTCCTAACATTCACAACGCTGCAGATGAACTAACAAAAATCTGTGTGACAAACCAGGAACAGACCATGGCAATCTGAAACAATGTTGCATATCACCTTGTGATTACACACAAACAAACTATTCACAGATTTAAGCTTGTTTTTCAAACACAGAGTGAAAATTTAACAAAACAGGCAGGGAATGTAAGAGATTATGGTAAGATTAAAAAATAAGAAGGTACATTCGGAAGCCATTAACAACCCAATGCTACTAACTAAAGCTAGCTTTAAGATAGTCCCTCCAGGGAGGATACTTCAAAGATACTCAAATAAAAAAAGGCAATTTATTGGCTAAGTGATCTTCTTAGAGGCCCCAAATTTCCTACCCAGCCCATTTGTTTTTCATTCCTCTTAAATTTTAAAGTCACCTTTGCAATTGCTCAAGATCTTTAAGGAATTTTTTTTAGAAATTATACTAATTGGCCTATTTTTACTCCCCTCTCTTTGCCCTTAAAGACTATGAAGCCTGGTGCCTAAAAATAAGTCTGAGTGAGCTGAAGTCTGTGATCTCCAGATGGCTATCAGCAAGAGAGTTCTTTTACACCCCATGCTTTGTGTGAGGTTACCTGCGCTCTCTTGTACCATCAAGTTTAACCATTGCGGTGTACTTGAGAACAGCAACACCAGAATGTAGGGCATAAAGCTGTCCCTCGCTACGGTTATTTCCTACTGAGACCGAGGGTCTGAATTCTTCCATTAGCCCCTTTGATTTGCTTCAAATCTGCTGTGCAATATGAAATGTTCTTGCAACAATTTGAAGAACTGAACAAATACTTCTGCAAGGCTTTCTCTGTGAGACAAGGACTAATAACAGCTATTATTAGTTTTTATATATTCCATTAGAAATAAAAACACTGAAAGTGCAGAATCTAGAAAGATAAATCTATAACAATGAAGAAATAGGTGTTATCCCCACAAGCTATTGTTATATGCCTTTTTCAACGGTATTTTAATTTTCTACATCAATTTAAAAAATCTTGTGACTGGTATTTTGTCATAAAAGGTATATGACAAATTACATCATGTGAAGGTAAGGGACAGCCTCCATGTGCATGGACATTCAGAGATAGATACCCAAAACAAGCTGCAGTGCATCTGTGCAGTGCTCTGCCAAGCCACTGTGTTCTATTCCTCTGCAAGGGTATGCAGTTTGTTTGACAAGACTGTGTTGATTTTATGACTTGCCTACACAACCTTGCAATGGAGGACAGCAAAGAAGCTCAATCTTCAAGACCTCCAGGTGGCAAGGAGATGAGAAGCTAGATACATTGAAGAAATCAGGTGTTGAATATTAAATGAATCTCACTGAATATGTATATGTTTAATGGTTTAGAAGCTGAAAGCTCTCAGCATAAACATGGACTTCTGTTCTTCATGGTACAGGTCACTTGTTCATATTTGTTAAAAACAGAAAATGGAGAAATGTGTTAACTGAACTCTTAAAAATTGTTATTTAACACTATAAGTCTGACAAGACATATAAAAAGGCTAAGCTTGAATCATTTGCGCTGTTTCAAGCTGAAAATATCCACAACTGTCTGAAGGATCTGAATGTAAACCAGAACATTAGGGCACTATTTTGCTTTTGAAATCCTGGGTAGAGGCTGGCATTGTCAGGGAATAAAACATTCACCTGCCACCCTTCATCTATATAACACTGTTTTTATTCTCATCTGCACCTTCTCATGAGCAGGGACGAAAGGGTTAGTAAAATATTCAACCAGTACTTTTATTAGCTCACTATCAAAAGGAGGATTTACACATGAGAAGCTAAGATAGTTATAACTATAGCAAAGGAAAGCTCATCTCCATGAAGTGTTATATCTGTTGTGGATTAAGCCAAATTTATTTCCTGGATATCAAAGATTCTTTCTTACTTTTCCCTGTAATGTCTGTAACCTCCTTTATTTGTACATTCATGAGTTGCTGGAGCCCTCCATGGATGCAGATTCCTGCCTGCAATGGGAGTGCTGTAGGGTCAAGCACATCCGCACACAGATGTCCACCATTGCTGCCAGGCAGGGCTGCGTGGATACCCAAAAGTTGGAAGATTTAGCCCTACTTGACACAATTTAATCTGAATTCTACTGCCTATCTCCTCTTGAGGGTGATGGAGGAGGGGTACAAAGCAGGATTGGGACCAAGATAGTGTATCCTACTATCAATCTATGAAGGGGATTTTAAAATGGCATTTCAAATGAAGAAGAAAAAGATCCCCCTTGTCTAGCTTGTGCTGAATACTTTTCCCCTATGCTCTTCCTCATGTTTAATTTTTAGTCATTTGCACTCTGATAGAGATCAAAGACTTCTGTCAAAATACAGTTTGCACTGGAGCAGGTATTTTGCAAACATAAAGGGAGACATTTTTCTCCTCTGCTTTCTTACAGTTTAAAACTAGTCTGAAAATGATTTGTCAGAAGAGTGAATCCTATGTATTTCTGCCTCTTGATTCCAGTTTTAATAAAATCGTATTAAAATAGTCTATTTCCAATTTATGTGTCTACGAAACACACCCTGTTATAGTCTTTGACTTGCAGAGTAATTTAGCAGCAACAAGCAAACATAAGAATGTTAATTCAAAATCTGTTCCAGAAGTAATCAGTGAAGAGATTCAAAAGAGCTGAGCTATGATTGCACAACGAAATACTATTCTCCTGCTAGAAGACATTTTATGGGGCACATGAATGCTTCATTCAGTAGCCTTTGGTAATTTTAGGTGAATGAAATATGACAATAAGTTCAAAATTTATTAGGAAACCAGCAAATAGACCAAAAAGTGCATGTCTAAGAAAGGAGGAATAACTTGAAGGACTCAGGAGTAGTGTCCTCAGTTATATTTTTGTATTGTTTTATTTGCATGAAGGAAAAATCACTTGTACGTTGGCAACAAGGAATTGCAGCCTCAGGAGAATAGAGTCTTTCCCCCAGTCAAAGAGAAATATCATCTGATGCATTAGCACTTCAAGTTTCTCTGCTTTCTACATAAGTTAAGATGCTTCCTGTCTGTTGGGTTTTTTTTTTTTTTGTGCTTTGTTTTTGGTTTGTTTGGTTTATTTTTAATAAGAAAAAGGTGAATTACCAGGTAAATTTCAAGCCCAGGTCAACCTTGGCTTTCTAAGCTAAAAGGAGGATGCATTTCTGTCGAGATAACAATCTATAACACTGATGAAATATTTCAGAGATGCTGCATGGGCGTTTACCAAAACCAAACAAACAAAAGGCCAAAGAGGCTCTGAAAGATTTTTCGGTCTTAATCTTTTTTCTTTTTGCAGCTAAGTTCACCCTCAAGACTCTTTCCCCTCAGCTTCTGCAGGACTCTGCCTCTAACCTCTGCCACTGGAGAGGTCCACAAGTCAGAGCAAGACTTTTTCTCCCTTTCATATCCCTGAGCTTAACAACACATCACCCTGACAGCAAGCAGGATGCCCCTGTGGCTATCACCGACAGTTGCTTGATATCGTCCCAGCATGGTCATTGGCAGCAGTGGTGCACACACGGTCCTGGCAGGCAGCAAGCTGGGATTCTCCAGCAGCCCTCCTCTATCAGAAAGCGCCATACCCTCCACTCTTTGTTGCTGCAGTTCGTTCTCAAAAGCTCACATTTATCCCTTGCAAGCACATTTGCCACTTCAAATCTGTTTCCCCATGAGACGTTTTGCTTTATAATAACAACCTGTTTGCATTTCTTGGACTGCCACATATTGTTAGTGATTTTTTACACAGCTTGGGGAAAAAAAAACCCCTCCATCTTTCCCTTTCAGATTCTTGTTTCTCTATCTGGAGCTTTCTGCAAAAATTCCCCATGAGAACTTTGCTTTTATTGCTGCTGTATATTTTTATCTTGCCATTTTATACCCAGCAAAATGCAGTCCCCCCAAACCCCACTGCCACCTGTTCTCACCTCTGGCCAGTGCCTTCTTCCATTTTTAATTACCATTTCACTTACCTGTTATGGCTCTACGCAGAATCACTGACACTAGAAAACATGCTGCACATTGCTCTCCTGTCATTGAGATGCTGGCTAGACTAGTTGTTGTCTTGGCCATGGGGACAGGATTCCACCCAGAGACCCTAAGCAATTATCTTTCTCATTCCCCTTTGAGGTTAGAGCATAGTATTGGTAATTAAATCTGTTTGTTGTGGGTTTTTTTCTATATGTTCCCATTTCCCATAAACCTTAGGCAAAGGATTTTCTACCGGGAGGAGGAAACAGGATCTGAGGCTGGTTTTGTTTAGCTCTGGAATTCAATCTGGATTTAACAGCTGCATGGTGAATCATTACATAATTTTAGTTTTTGCACAAAAGAACCCCAACGCAACCCCCTCCCCCCCCACCCCCAAAAGGAAAAAAAAAAAAAAAGCCCCAGATGTTTTGCTGAGCAGTTGAGAATTTATTAGGTCACATTCACAGTTTGCTACACAAGGACCTGCTTGAAATGTATTATTTGTAGGAAAAGTATTACAAGGGCAGAAAATGAACTCCCAGCTAACATCAACAAGAAGTAGACAGGGAGAAGGGAAATCCCATGAGATGGGTCCCCTTGGCTGGAATTATTAACTTTGCTTTCTAGTCAGCCAGCCAGCCACTCTTTTCTCTTTCGCGTTTCTGGGCCTTGTTTGCTACCACATGATACAAAAAACCCAGCAAACAAATCTCCCAGTATTTTCAGGTCATTTGCCAGGCTCCAGCATGGCTAGTTGCCACCACCTATCTGAGTTTTTGGCTGCCCAGGCCTGATTCCTTCTGCCAGAGCACTTTTTCTGTACAGCTGTGCCATATACCTCCACCACTTCCCGATTTGTTTGTCTCTAGTGTGGTTCATTATTTCTCCATTTCATTTCACTGCAGAGGTCTGATCCAAGGCCCATTGAAATGTTTCTGTTGACTTCAATGGATTTTCAATCAGACCCAATATCTCTGTGTCTTCCAGGTGTCCTTAGCTGCCTCTAGGTTAGTCCGCTTTCTCTTTCTACAAGATGCCTTTTCCCTCTCCTTCACTGATGCAATATGCCAGGAAACCTCCTCTTCTCTGCATGGCCTACCCAAGCTGGTGAAGGTGATCTGAGGGCCAGCAAGGGAGAGGAGCTGGACAAAGGCATAGGCATAGCTGTGCATGAAAGTAAAGCCACCTTTCAAAAGGCTTGATATTTTCAATTTACTTTAAAGATTACTACCATATTTGGCAATATTTATTGGTTTGGCCATGGTTTTATGTAAATGGAAAAATTATCAGCTGCATAGAAGATGCTGGGGTTAAAGAAGACCAGACAAGCTGAAGTATGGCAGTGTATTGGCTGAAGTATGGCTTGTGATGAAGGAAGACAGTTTCCCAAGTATCCTGTGAAAGTGGTAGCCTTGGACAATGTATATCTCCAGGGAAGCTAATAGAACTTTGGAGATCTACAGCAGACAAGTATTTTCTTTGAAAATGCAAACAAACAAACAAACAAACAAACAAATGTGATTCAGACCTCTGAAAAAAGAAAACCCAATTGCAATCGTGGTGCAGTTAAAATTTCAGCTCATAATGTGTTTTTTTTCCTGAGTTACACAAAGGATTGTTGTATCTCTTTTAGCAAAGTAAAATTCCAGATGCAGGAGCTGTTCCATAAAACATAGTTAAGAATTTTCACTGCCTTTATCCTACCATAGACATTTTTCCCCCACATGGAAGGCTTATCCACTTTTCATGTATCTTACTGCCATAGCTATTTGTTTGAATTTAACAAGATTGTCTTCTAATGGCAACCTAATGCCTTTGTGCTTAACTCCAGCATAATAATTTTCCCTACCTGCTGTGAGTACAGCCTTGTACATTACTCAGGTCCAAGCCCATCTCATTGCTCAACCACCCTTCTGCAGAGAGGGATGATCTGCATTGCTGAGAGCTGAGACAAGCACAAGTGCTGGATGTACTTGTACAATGTATAGCAATGCAGCATAGATCATATAAAAGAGCAAACTTCATCCCTTTTATAATGCTTTTTCTCTGGTCTAAAAGGTGGAGCTAGTATTTTCACATCACAGAGGCGTTGATAATTTGAAGTGCTAATTTAATCATCCTTGCAAATACTGGGATTGTCTGAGATCCAGTAAACACCCTCTGAGTTTGTGACTGTTCCAAACCCCATTGAAATCAGCAGGAGTCATTCTGAACTATTGAATTGCAGACTTTCCCTGGGGTTGTGTACAACACCACAGACTTAATTACCATGTTCCTGGCTGGGATAAATATGCAAATGGACTTTTCAGCTGGAGGGCCTTAAAATACAGGTTGGACACATGGCAACTAATGACTTGATTTGGGCTATATGCAAACATTTGCCAGCTAAAGGCCTGCACCTATTCCCATGGAGGCAAAAGGCACAATTATTACCAGCTTCAGGGAGATCAGGACTTGAATGCCTTCTTTAAAGAGTGGCCAGTGTTCCCAAGAAGCTCAAATCTGTCAGTAGCCTTTCCTCAGCCTTTGCTCCTCTTTTTATCCCTATCCACTATGATAAGAAAACATCCACTGTACAGATATTAGCATAAATGCTGGAGATTTACATACTTGCAGGTTTCACAGCTGCAGGGCAGGCATCTTATTGCAAATGCAGTTCCTGCTATATTCAACACAGTGTTTGTTTTCACAAAGAAATGGGAATCTTTCCCCAGAAGGAGGAAATCAGAGTCTAAAATTTAAAGACATTCTCCTCAGCATCTCCTGCATGATACCACCACATACTCTTTGTTATGGTGCTGAGCACACATTCAGGTTCTTCCTCAAAACATTAAAGCTTACTTGTAAGGCTGATGTTGGAGAGTGAGAGAAGATTCATCCCCACAAAACTCAACTTGCTGACTCAGCTCTGTGGGGCTCCAAGGCCAGCTGTAAGCAGACTTGTTAAATCAGCTTCTGTTACTGGACAGAAACATCTGCTGGAAACCTGATGTCCCTAATAATTCACAGTTCCCATACTATATTTGTTGATTTTCATAACCTATTTGTGACTGTTTTTTTTTTTGTTTGCAAAGCAAATCTTTTTTTTAATTAATAAAGCATCTTTTCAGTTGTTCTGTTTTGTGAAGAATTGTGTCTGGAGACACAAGCTGTGGCTGGTGTGTTGCTTAAGCAGCTTAATAAAGTATTTTCCATCAGTGGAAGAAAACCTGAAGTGTGTGCAAGGAGTGGTTTCACACTAACTTCTCTCTCAGAGGCACTGCAGCCATGCACAGAGATATGGTGAAACAGAGCAAGGAATAAGGATGAAAGAATACTTCTTTGCTTGCGCCATGGAGGCTTTGTGGCAAGGAGTTGCAGGAGTGGGATAGCCGGAGGAGTGGCAGTGAGAGGTGGGTGGCAGGGATTTTTGGGAACCAAATTTAGCTGGAGAAGGCTCCATCCTTTCCCAATCGCTGGTGGGAAAGAGGCCATTTCTAAGAGGCCCTCAGTGCCCTGCACTGAGACACAGGGCAGGATACTTTAATATCTCACAGGTTTACTAGGTTATTCTAAACTGTTTAAGATATAGCACTGTGGTTTAAAAAGCCCAATTTTGTGCTGGTACTTCATAACTTAATTTTTGTGCGTCTGCATTCAAACATGAAGCTTTCCAATGTCGGAAAAATAGCCTGTACATGGATAATTGAATATGAGAGCAAATAATGCAACTTTTTAGCATATAGTGAAACATTGCAAGTCCCTGTGACTAGAAGGTTAAAAAGGACAGGAGTTTGATGGTGTTGCTCCATGCATGCCTGCAAGTCAGCAATTAAGTGATAATAATAAAATACAGTTATTTGTAAGTTGATTTTGAATTACTCCGATTTGTGTTAGCAAAGACATCTAAAATGGAGGTTTGAAAACATGACAGCAGCAATATTAGAGCAACAATGAAGTGCACATTCCAAAGAAATGACAAAACCTTGCTGCAGTATTCGACACCACAAAAATACCCTAGGAAAGGAGAAAGGTTCAGCAGGCAGAGAAATAAGCAGTAAGAAAGAGTAAAGAAAAGCAACCAATTGACCTCTATCAATTAAATTTTTTTTTGTTCTTCTTCTTTGTATATTTACTCCAAAGCAGCACACAACACTAATCAGACTGAGGGTTATCGATAAGCAGAGGTGGATGACAAGCAAGTGAAAAATAATTTATGAGACACATACAGAAATAAAAGGGAATTAACAGCCTCAGTGTAAAGTAATAATGTGCATGTGTATGTGCCAACGTGTGTTAGTATGAATGCATGCGTAAGTATACAGACAAACGTATATTTGGGCAGTGGTTGAAAACAGTAAGAAAGAAATCCAGGTTGCCTGTTTAATATCGTGTTTGTAAAAGAAATCAAATGCAATTATGACAGTAACCCAGTACTTGGATTACTAATTCAGCATCTAAAAAATATACTATCCATAAAATATTTTTTTCCTTGTTAATACTGTTGTGAATATTAGGTACATAAGGAAGGAGAGAGTTTTTGATGGTCGTAGGAGAATCACATCATTTATATCCAGCCATCCCGAAGACCAGAAAAGGAAAGCTCAAGGTAACTAGGGCTGGTGAAAGTTTGCTTTATTTTTGTGGAGTTGTTGAGAACTGTACACGGTGCCTGCCACGCATTAACCTGCTTGGATGAAGATTCACAGCAGGTTGCTTCAGTAGAATGGTGTCCTCTGCAAATCATCTGGACAGCTGGGACCATGAAATTTACCCAGATCCAAAAAAAGTTGACCCTCACCAAACCTCAGTGCCCTCAAAGGCCATATGTGCCGACCACTTCACATTTTGCACTTGTTTTGCCACTGTGGAATGACAAAAATGCTCTTGTCAAGTGGACATGAGATTTTCAGGTCCTTCGATATAGAAAACGTCAGCAAAACTTGTCAGATGTTTTTTGACTACAGCATTATAGACACATTTTCTCTTTGCATTTAGTGTCATCTTCTACTCCTTGAAAAAACCAAGCAAATAAATAAAGGCAAGAAGCTATTTGACTCAACTTTACATTTCTGAACCAAGTATAATCCCATCAGTTTGGTTCCATCATTTCTAGTAAACTATTCACTAATCTAAGACAGGTGCCCCTGGGTGTTAACATTTAGTCTTCTAGTAGAAAAGTGGGTGCAAACTTAAACCACATGTTCTACTTAAAAAGGAGTGAGGTGTGATTAGGCAAGGGCTTTAAAACATGGGCTCAGACACACACACATCCGCATGCATGCACAGTTTGTGAGGAAAAGAAGCTGACACTTACAGGCTGTACTGTGCAGTTATGGTCGACACTTAACTCTTTGCCAGGTGGACCATTCTGTAGAAATCTGAGGGGCAAAAGGTTATGTAGAGCTTATTGCTGTGGACAGCTTTTAAAACAAAAGCGATAATATGGTCACTCCTAAGATGATGTGTTTCATTAATATTTGCTCAATGCTAGAGTGTGTGACAAGCTTTGCTCAAAGGAAACAGTTGATCTTATTAGAGTAATATCTGTTGGAAAGGTAGATAAACTACGGATGCATTACCATGCCTATTTAAATATATATATACATAAATATATATACATCTATTTTCATTTTTTTGAGCAAGCTTTAGTCAGTTGAATTTCACTTGTGATTGATAGGAGGAAAATGTCTAGAAGTCCACAAACTCTTTAACAATTGCTTTTAATGTAATTTCAGATTGAATAGAGCATTTATGAATGCCTAACATCTGGAGAGAAAGCTGAAGAAATGCAGTAACCCAGGAACTACGCTCACTGTATGCTGCCTTACTTTTGTGCAAAATTATTGTCAAAATCTTCTAGGTCTGAGTTCTGCCTTTTTTTTCTTAAAGGTATTATTGCCTTTGTGGTTTCCAAAGCAGTAGAGACTCATGGCCAACATGTTGCAGTGCAACGATATCCAGGAAACTGCATCTGTAATACAAAGGGGACAGACTACTCTTCTTGCGTTTAATTTAATTATTGAACACTGTACTACGATTTTTGAGAAGCAAAGCACATGAAATATAATCAATTATTCCTGTAAGAATGCGTTTGAGGCTTAAGTTGTAAATGTTTTAAAAGAAGGTAAGAAAGCAAGTTTTTTTCAAAAATTGAAAAAAGTTATTGTAGTACTGCAAGTAGCTTTAAAGTCTGAACCGTCATAGATCTAAATGTCTTCAAATGTTGTCAAAAGAGCAACGGAGAATTGATGATGCAGTATTTCAACAGAGATGTTCACATCATCCATTATTTGAGGATCACAGCATTCCAGCGAAATGAACAGCTTATCCCCATTTTGCAGACAATGACACAGGGAATTTCCATAACTCACCTACAGCCATTCAGCTTCATGGTGACACTGCCATGGATAGAGCTGCTTAATAACTGCTTTCATATCTACCTATACAAATTCTAGGCACACAAGAAACTATTATGGCATATCGGAGGCCTTCAAGAGCTGAATTATTTACATCTGTGCTTGAAGCCTTGTTTCAGAATAAAGCTATTAGAATTTAAATGTTCTCTTACTTGACAAAATTGTATACTAAATCTATGTTCTGTAAGTGTAAAGAGAAACTTCACTTATTTGTGAACTCAAGTGCATGTTCTTATACTGTCTTATTACAAAATAAGAGAGATTTTAATCTGAGAAAAGAGATGAAGACGTTTTTTATCAGTAGTGAATAAGAATATCCTTTATGAATAACTAAGTTGTTAAAAATGGAAAATTTCAATGATATTATACAAGATGTAGCATGCCAGTAATATGCTTCTGGAAAGCTTTATAGATTATATAGGAAGTAAAACAGAATTGTTAAATCAAAGTTATGAAATGAAAATTGACTAAAACTGATCTTTTTCAAAATTTATTTTCACTGGAAATTGAAAACATATTTGCTTTTATTCAAAATCTGAGAAGCACCTACCAAAAAGTTGAGCCATCTCATTAAATTCAAATTTAGGCATCATTACTTACTCATCCTCACTAACCACACTGAAGACCTTGGAGCATAGGTGCAACTCCACTTGCCAAAAGAAATATTTCTCCCTCCCTAAATGAAGAGACTGCAGTGCACTGCAGTTCAGACTATCGCCACTTCCCTCCACTGCGCTAAAATAGAGCCGCGGTAGGCCACAGGCCTGTAATAGAGAGAAATTCCTTCTGAGAGTGTAAATGAAGCCTAAACAAGACCTATGAAATATGAATCTATTGCAGATGGGGTTCTTTTCCAAGCTCAGATATGGATTTTTACCCCTTGCCTCCTCCTATCATATGTTGCTTGTTTTAGTGGTTGGCAGGAGGGAGGGGGAAAGGAACTAACAACATGTGTGCCTATCATCACCCTGACCACTGTGCTTATACATCTAACTTGTTCCCCTTTGCTTTGTCTGCTTTTTGTCTTTGCTCTGCTAGATTCTTTGAACACTTATGCGTGCGTTAAGTTCTTTCTGTGTTAACTTCAGCTGGGCTACTCAGGAGGGTAAAGCTGCAAACACAGAGCCCTTTCATTGTTTCCTTGAGGGAGATTTGCCTTGCAATTATGTTGGAGCAAAAAGACCAGAGGCAGGAGCAATACTCTGTCACCTCCAAAACTTAACAAACTAACAGCTCTTCCATCTAGCACATCAGTACAAGAGATACCTCTCTTAAGATACAGCTTATTTGGAGACAGGGTAGAAGAGAAGAAGAAATGAGAAAGAGCAGAAATGGAAGATACATTCTTCCTCTTGCAGCTTTCAGGCTTGTTATTGCCAAAAAATGGAGTAGGGGAAGAGCTAAAGTGCTAAAGCTAGCTCTGAGGCTTTCTGCAAGAAAGCATCTTATCAATCAGAATCGTGTGACATGTAACACAAAGGATCCATGAGACAAGAAGTATTAAAATGAAAGTAGCATCTACTTCACTGAGACTAAATTGATGTAGTCCTCTCTTACATTCTAATTTAAAACAACAGCCTGCTTTCATAGCCTGTACTAAGGTGCCCTTATTAAATATGCTAAGGATCAGTTAACAAGCAAGTCCTGTATAAGTAACTGTAAACGTGCAATTAGCATGTTATGGGGATGCTTCCACTGAGGCTGAAGAAGCCTTTTCTTAACAGACACTAATTGCTGTCCAGATTACTAAAAACTTTCCAATTTATGTTATTTATTTAAAAAATTGGGGCTTCACTTAAGTATTTAGTCAAAAAAGTGAAAAGAAATGTGAGAAGAAATGACTGCTTAGAAAAACACTGAGCCACAAGATTCAGTTTTTTATTTTTTATCAAAAAACCGCAAATTACTGGTTCAGATGACCATTAACAAAACCATGGTTCCCTGCCTTGATTTTCCTTTCCTCTAATGGTTCACCGTTGGATCTACTGCCAAATATTATCGAGGTGCACACCAGCACCTTCCAGGTGAGGAACTGGGAGATCTTTCCTCATGTGTCCATTAGCAAAGGTGTAACTGGCCAAATGTCTGGTTCATGAGAGAGAACATTAGAATGTTTGTGCTGTATGGGGCTGATTTGTGTTACTTAAGTGACACATAGTAAAATCTGATGCAGGCTGTACGCACAGGAAGAAAAGGCCTAGAACACTCATGGAGAATATGTCAAAGAATGCAGTGACACTGAAAGGGTCTTCTGTGAAATCAAAAATAATTAATAGAACTTAAGCTGTAAGTGCAGAGCCATAGCTAAGATGTCAGCATAGTTATTGGATGGAGAGAGGGAGGATGACAAGATGTGGAGTTTGAATTACTCCACAGGGCAATAATGGAGGATCTACCTCCATTGGAAATGATGAGGTAATTGTGCATGTCTACCTGTATGAGCTCCAAGAGTTTTGTCACTAAACTCCTCAGGAGCTGAATTAAGTGCAGGGTAAACACAAAGGACATGGAGAAGCTAGAAGGGAAGTGGAGGAGTTGTCATCCCAGCTGTTCTTGCAATTAGACAACAAATGCTTCATTGCCTGGGAGACTAAAAATCAAGTGTAACACACAGCCACCCTATATAAGCTTAGACAGAGAAACAAAACTGGTTGAAAGCTTCAACCAGCTAGGGCTAACATTTATACGTACAGGTTAGCAAGCTGCTGGCAGACATGAAGAAGAAACATGCATTTAAAAGGAAATATAAAAAAAAGAAGGATGAGGGCTGTCAGCATGCTTTCGAGGAACCATCCTTAATGTGCTCGGACTGAACTAGTCCAGCATTTTGCCTTCCACAAACAGCTCAGCTGTGGAAGCCCACAGCCAAAACCACAGGGTTCTGATGATGTAGCCGTTACATAAAGACCTGCCTACTTTAGCACTATAAATGCAAATGATTGTGAAAGGATACTCAGAGAGGCTCAGTAATAATTCAAATCACAAATCCTTTTGCCATGCAACTCATATAATATGATATTTTTTATGAAAGTCCTTCTACCCCTCCAGAAAGCATTAAATTGTTATTCATATTTCAGATTAAAAAATTCAAAAAGAGTATTAAAAGACAGACAGTGATAGCAAGATAGATTCAAGGCATGTGTATGTGCCTCATGCCTGCTATAACAAGTGCTTGTGCTCTAGAAATAGAAAGGAAGTCAACTGAAGAGCATGTAAATGGATGCAAACATGGAATTAAAAAGATCAATCTCAAAAAATAAAATAGCATTTTAAGGGAAGGGTGTGTAATATGAACAAACACAGCTGAAGGCAAGAATTAGCACCATATGCATAATCACATAAATCAAGATAAATAAGGTTGGTAGAATTACACATGATGCTTATTTGCTCTGAACAACAGTCAAGTAGATAAACAAGGATGTTTCAGGCTCAACACAAATTGCTGTACTGAGTGCCAGTGCTGGTAGACTGCTTGTGTTTTTTAAATGTGTCACTAAAGAAAATAATCATGGTACAAGAATCAATGCTACTGAAACTTCAGCTACGGAACTCCACTGATAGCTATCAGCATATGTAAGGGGAGACGTATTACTCTTAAACAGCTCATTCATTTTAAGTCTCAGTTCATTTGCTACTGAAAATATGAAAGCAGTACACTGGAGAGAAAAGCTCTGCTAATATGTGTATCCCAGATCTCCAACAAGAAGAACTCTTTTAAGAGATTATTGGAAAGGTGGTGGAATTTTATTTTGAATCCTTCACTAATATAAAATGATATATTTTGGGTTTTCTTTTTTTTTTTTTTTCCCAATGTACTGGTTAATTTATTACTCAGAAAAAAATGTATTTTTATTTTTGATCCTGAATTTGGCCTAATGAATCCAGAAGCATTGGATCTCTCCAAAGAGAGATCAGTCATTAATATTAAAATACAGAGTCCAGCAAATTCAGAGAGCAGCTGACATACTCAGAAATGATGCTCTGCCACTTAAGAATAATTGAGCTTCTCAGATAAAGTGTGCCAGGACTCTGAGACACCATTGCAAGCACTGTGGTACAATAGGAAGAGATCATCAGAGAGAAACTGTTGGTTGCCAGTCCACACCAGGTGTCTGAGAAGTTTTGTTTTGTACCACTTCCATGAACTGGATGTCCATCGGCACTGGGCTGTAGGGAAGCAAGCAACTAGTGGTTCAAGTGTGCTTGGTTTCCTTGATCACATCCTTCAGCTTAGCTCCCATCAACAGAAATCCAGTTTACATCCTTGGAACTGCTCCATCCTATGACCTGAAACAGAGTAGGTGAGGGCAACCAAATTTGCTTCCAAGTGTTCTCCTGACCAGAACTAAGATGCCAGTGTAGACATACTTGGAGTTAAGTCCAGATACACACTGTTCAAGTCAGTGAGCTTTAGGGGAACTGGATAAAGTTCAAACAGCCACAGTTCTGGGAAATAAGAAGTGAGGATCAGTTCTGTGAGCACACAGAGCAGCAAAACAGAAAACAAACTCTATAAGCCTTTTTTTGAAGTTTCAGATTAATTTTTTTTTTTTTCTCTTGGAGGTTATGGATAATGGAGAATTGGAAAGCTAAGACCATCTAGGTAGGAGTCTTACGATAATGTTTTTTCCATGTGGCTAATGAGAAATGACATATGAAAAGATGTGTAAAGCATAAGAGTTAAGGGCAAAACACAACCACTCTTGACATTGATAAATTTGAACTAGTTTGGCCCTGGTTAGGTCTTCTCCAGCTGTCACAGAACAGCTGCTATTCAGTATGACTGTGTTTTCTGATTTTTTTATAAGTGCAATACTATTAGCTCAGAAGTTCTTTTATTTTTATTGAAATGTCCTGGTTTCACACACATTAACTGAATCACTGAGACTTTTAAAGGCTACAGCTGACTCTTCAGAAGGAAGTGCCTACAGCAGTAGTAAACACTTTCTTGCAACCTTGCGTCCTTGATAAGAATCAAGATATTGTTCCTGTGAAGCTGATCCATGAAATTTAGCTTTTACCACCTCTAGCATTTTTCAGTGGTCAACTGCTTCAGGTAATAGCTCAAGACCCTCCTTGCAGTGCGCTGCGTTGGGGTCAGAGGAGGCTGCAGTTAGTACAGAGGAGATCCCTCTGTGTCTTGCTTCTCCCACAATTGTCGGAAATAAAGAGAAAAAAGGAAAGAAAAGACACAGGAGTGCAGAGATAAGAGCCAGAGCTCAGCTTTTCTTTGATCTCCTTCTCTGTTGCAGGCAGAGGAGATCAAAGAAAAGAAGCATAACAGAAAGCACATGAGACATGCATGCCTGTAAGAGGTTGTCACTTGGAGTGCCTTGGTTCCTCATTTTGGGAATATGGCTGCCTGATGAAGACAGCATCTCCTTGGGTAAGAGCTACAGCAGCCTGGCTGGACAGCCGGGGACTTTTTTTGGCTCAGAGTACACAGAATTGTAGCACCTTTTCCTCTGGCCAACCTTTCAGCTGCACCACTGACGCGCACCAACAGTGAACATGACTGCAAGACTGCAGTGGAATTAGTCTCAGTTTACACCAGCATAATTCAGTTCAGGCCCACGCTTGGAAGGCCTTGCTGGAATACAAATATCCTTCAATTATACTATAAAAGGAACTTGTAGCAACAAATCTCCACTGTTGATGCTATAACTTTTCTCAGGCTTTTCAACCAAAGTAGGGTGGAAATGGCAACAGGGTATTTTTGCCGGTTTAGCTGCAAAGACATTGAAAGGTTTTGCTTATGCCAGTCACAGATCACACCTCTTTCTACCCTTGAATGACACAATTATGCCAGAAAAGTCTGCTGTGCAGGCTTAAAAGGGAAAATGTGGTTCCATTTTATCACATTGGAGTTTTCTCATTAAACTTATTTGGACTGGGATTAGGCTATGAGAGAAAATTTAACCCCAAATGATTGGAACAGAGAGGAAACCAAATTAAAATATTCTCATATGTTACAAAGGAAACAGCCCCCAAAGAAATTATAGAAAATATAAAAATGTATAGATTTATAGGGGAGAAAGAGGTAAAATTGTAGAATAATTCAATAACCTATCCTAGTCAAACTAACACAAACTGAAAAAAAACCCCCAAACAACTGAAAAAGACTTCTTCTAAAATAAAATATTTGAAATACTTCCTGAACTAAGATAATGCTTCTTTTGTTGCTTGGACCTGCAATATTAATATTTAATAATTCATAAGTTGAAGTCAATAGGCTTGTTTTAAGATAGCGCAACTTAGATTTAACAAGATGTTTTTACTACATATAATTAAGATTCAAAGTGAAAATGACACCACTGTACCTGTATTAAATGTATATGTGGGTTTAATTTGAATATATAAGTAATCAGTATGGGCTTTCTTTGCATTCTTGGCTCTCAAGTATTTGTATGACCTCAGAACTTCTGATTATTGAATATTTTTTGCTCTTTTTATCTCTTTTAAACTATTTTTTTCCTCAAACTTTGATTTATCTTGAATTTCATAGATCTTTACAGATGCTGAGTGCTCTTTAGCTCTGGTGGGACATTGTTGGCAGAATTGGGATAAATAAAAATAAGACAGCTGTGTAGACACAGATGACTGGCAGTTGGGGTGGCTGAAAGGTCTGGGAGCAGCCAGGAGGCCCCAGGGGATGATTCCATCAGGTATTAGTACCTTGTCCTTCTATGTCCTCACACTATGGTAATCCACACTCAGCTTCACACTTTCTTCCGGCCTTCCGAAACTTGAGATTTGGACTATTTCTAATTCAACAAACTTTATTTTTCACCAATGAGTGGAATTATTCATCACACCCTCCCATCAATTCCTGAATTATTTTTGTTAGTACTCTCCAGTTACTCAGCCTGTACTGGACCAGCCAGGGCTGGTAAAGAATAACAGATTTATCCTGAGAGGTAGGAAAGGAAGGACCTCCCTGAGCATTCAGCATTATTACCCTCCTGTAACAGAACAGTTTACTCATACCTTTTATCTTTATCCTATCCTTTGCCTTTACTCCTATTTTGTTATTGTCATGTTAGGGGACTGCAGAGACAAAATTTCTCCTACCAATACATAGATAGGCAACAGCTTTAGTTACATATATTCAGAAAAAGTAACACAAAATGAAATGGGTTATGTGCAGCTTGCAGAACTGCTGAGCATTGGAAGTCTGGGCTTCATGACAATGGAGGCGACTGGAGTGGAACAACAGAAAATGGTCAGTAGCAGGATCAGGCACAGGATTCACCTCTCCTGGGTCCTACTGACAAGGCCAAAACAAAATGTCAGCAAAAGTCAATAATTTAATTCACAGTCCAGCCCTGTATCTATCAGTAATCCATTGTTTGGCAAATGGTGGATAGGACAACAGTCTTTTTCTGTGTTGCCAATGCTGGTTTATTACTTTTGGCCTTCAGACCTATGGCAAATGTCTGTTGGCTTCCCAGGTACTGTGTGCTCTCTCAGACTTGAGGATGCTCAATATTTTTGACAAATAGTCTCATAACATAATGAATTGGACATGCAGCTAAAGCATCTTCTGGCTGGACAAGTTAATCCTTGCTACAATAGAAATGAAAAATACTGTTGACTGAGAGAACATATTGGTCAAAAGGAAGAAAACCAAAACAATCCACCAGAGCTGGAAAGAAATAAATCCACACAGCAGAAATCTTGTGTATTATGAAGCTGTTTAGCCACTTTGTTGATTTTTTAGAGTATAAAATTGCAGCCCTTTTGGCTTTGGAATGTTTTAAGTAGCTTTTTATTTGACAGTACCATGAGATAATAATTTGTCTGCAGCAAGCTGAAGGGAGGAATGACTGGATCTTCCAGACAGGAAGATATAAGCAGACCTTGAAGAGGTCAGATAAATTCATGTTTCATAGCAGCCTGAAGGGAGCTGTTGAAGAGGGGTTAAAGCTGGTTAAGCATTTTTCCCTGTAGATCCAGAAACAGAAGTTTAAGCCTCACTCCAGACTCATGTCAAAGGTTTCCCTAATCAGCCCAGATGTAAATGGCTACTTAGTACTCCAGATGAGGAAGCCAGAGGCAGGTGGGCAGAGCACTAGGTTTATCATTGCTTTTATGTTACTTTTGACAGAAAGCTGACTTACAAGTCTTAAAAGTTTGAGCTGATATTTTGCCCTTAAATGAAAAGAGAAAACTAGCTCTGAAACATCAATGTCATTAGTTAGACCTCAACAGGATCTCTACATTATACACAGGGGCACCTTAGCAACATGAAAGACACAATACTTTACATGCTAATTCAAATCTCTCACAGCCAGGGGCTGTTTCCCTGGTGCATATTTTGATCAGTTCAGTTTGGTGAGTGATGAAATAACATATCTTTTGCAGAATTTATTTCAGGTTGGAAGAGAAAGGATGGTCAACATTCAGACTGACAAACCTTGCAACAAATCAAATCCACGTTTTGGCTTAACATTTAAAACTATCTAAGAATAGTAGTTTTCTGCCTCCTCCTAACTTTATAAGAGGGTTCTAAGGAGCAAAAGAAATTTAAATTATATTATAATGCTACCAAACAATTGTAACCAATCTTGTCTTGTATAAATGCACTCTTTTTTGTTTTGCTTCCCAGGACTGCTTCAGAGTCTTTCCAATATAGAGGTTTTATCCATGAAGCAGAAAATGCAGACTATTTTGTGGTGGAAAACATGCTAACGGCAAGCAGCTGTAGCAATTTGAGGCTATTTTCAAACACAGTCACCTTGCTGCTGTATGTGCAGTTCAACATATTTGACAATTTAAAGTTCCCCGCTCAAATGACTATTAAATTTGTTTCCTTCACAGCAGCAGTATGATGTACTGGAAACCACCTATTGCACAGCATCCAAAACAAAGTAATACTAAAGACTCAGGCTGGGAGAAGAAATGAATTCCTTCTCATGCAAAGACCTCCTGAAAGTCATAGGTCATCTAACCGAGCTTACTAATTAATGCCACCACTTGATTTTTTGCTTTGATATTGCATATGCAGTTCAAACTACTGCCAAGTTCAGTAGCTGCACAGTGGCGGATGAACTTGTAAATGTGTGCACCAAATCTGAGAAAAAAATTAGGTAGTTTCATTGATACTTTCCCTGCATCTGCAGTCCTTATGTTGGTGTTAAAACTAGACTCAAGGCTAAAAGATGAGCATAAAAGGAAATAATTTTAAATTATCTGCATAAAACCTGCAACAAATTACCTATAAAACTATAACTATCTAAACAGGATGACATTTACTTTATAGGTTCATGACTTCCTTTCTTTAAAGTTAGCTAAGAAGAGAGTAAAGTAATTACAGTTCTCTTCTGATTGATTAAACATGACATATATGCTAATATGAAAGTAACTTCTGTCCTTTGTTACCCAAGCTTCTGGTTTAAAGCAATTTTGAAGATAACAGATATAATCTCACCAGTGCTGCCACTTCTATCATATATGCCAATAATGTAATTCCTCTGCCTTTTTTCTTCAACAGAGAAAGCGTATTTTATCCTTCATGTTTTAAATTTCGGATACAAAAGTCAGATGATATGATACCTATAAATCCTTTGTTTCTTTGACGTTATATATCAGGAAAGATCTGTGCCACCAGTAGAAAAAAATAATTCTGCCTATTCACAAAAGTTGCCCCACCGATTTGAGGAGATTATTTGACTGAATAAGGTCAATGGGATATACTGCAGCAGGGAAAAAAGAAACACCTGCTAAATTTAATGTAAAAGGACTACACATTGCATAACAGCGTTCATCAGATTCACCTTTACTTAGGTCTAGCTCCAGTATCAGGAAGCTCTCATTGCAAGTGAGCCTTATGCCATTCAACCTTCATGAAGTTTTTCCACTCCATAATTTTTTCTCTAAAACTAAAGTTTTAGCCACTAGCTAATTCCTTGTCTTGATGCCTATATGGATTCTAAGTTGTTTCACTTTAATATCAGCTTAACACTTGCATTGATAGAGCAGAAATGTGTCCCCCCCTTTCAACCTCTCCTGTACGGATTCAATTCCCAAAATTCTTTGAGGCTCTCCTTTTACAGGGTGGATCCTCAGCTCTCACACTGGCTGTCTGCTGTGCCCCTTCTTTTTATTCTCTAGCTCTATCCTGCCTTTTCTGTAATTGTTGAGACCAAACCAGAGCATGATGTCCTAGCTGCGGTCACACTAATGCTGAACAAAAATGAACTTCAAACTCTCTGAACTTCTAAGAGACATCCCAAAAATACATTCAAGAAATAAATGTGGTATATTTTTTCCCCAACAATGCATCGTATTACATTCTTAATTAAACCCAATGGGCCAAATTACTTCCTGGATTAAGTTTTGCAATGTCTGTGGAGTCCAGTGAGAAAGAATTTGGACCAGTAGCCATTAACTTTTCCAGTTCCTGCTCTGAAGAAGGCATTTTTTAATTGATATTAATATTTTACTTTTTACCTTTTACTGACATTAATATATCCTTGCAGCTTATTAACTGCAAGTAGGAACTTGGGAGAATGCAATCCTGGTGCTCAGTTTCACTGATTCTCCAAACAAGCAAACTTCTCTCTGGCGAAGTTTTACTCCTTTTCTGTCCTGCCCTCAAGTTTCCCCCTACCACAAAGACACCTGTCATTCAGGTTAATGCTGAAGCTGCAGCAGATGACTGCTAACATGGAGGTAAAACGGTTTCTCTACTACTACTGGTTTTGGAGATGATGACCCTCAAAGAAAAGTATAACAAGATTTCAGAGATTATTTCTGGTCTTGGACCACATACAAGATCCAAGGCAAAATGGGCAGTGAGGAGGGCATCATGTCCTAGGGATGGGGAGGGAGAAAAGGGCTGTGGTCCTCATGCCTCATGCACAGCAGCCAACTGAATGTGGGGGATAGTGGGGGCTTTCACAAGACATCAGCTTGGTGTTGCTACATAATGCAGAAAAGAGAAACTGTAATGTACAACTACTTAGGCACTCCAGCAATTAAATATCTTTGTCTTTTTTTGTGATATTTAGAAATTTTAACAAACAGACTTGACTCAGAGCCCTACATCAGAGATTTCATTCATGCCATTATGGTGGCAGCAGAGCAGCTTGCAATATTTTCGCCTGAAGGCAAGGACAGGATACACAGGGGCTCTCTTTTTGGTCTCTTCCCTCTGTATTTCTGTTTTTCTTGGTTGGCTCTACTATTGCATAGTTTTGTGCTTGGTGTGTTATACCTGAGAGGTATAACAAAGACACAGCCTAACTTCATTGCTTGGAGAATTGCAAATTACTGAAAAAGGTTTCCAAGGAATAAAAGCTCATTACTCAAAGGAAAGTCTTGCTACTAGAAAAGGAGAAAAGGGGTTGATAACAAAGTTATACAAACAGAGCCTATGCTACAGTAAGAAAAAAGTGTTTCAGTTTCTATATTTTTCCTATTATTTCCTAAGATACAAACACAAATCCTTAAAAATAAGCATTACCCAAATCACAGTATTCACAGGGCACAGCCTTAGGTCAATAGAGAGATTTGTCAGCAAAGAGGAAAACTTCCATAAATAAGAAAATATTTAATTTCTTTTTGTAGACTACCTACTTTGTATAACCCTTAAGAACTGTAATACTTATAAATGGCACAATAGTAACAGTGCTACAGAAATACAGTGCCAGCTCCTCGACTGTTGTACAGTATTCTATCACCTCAGTTTTTTCTTGGCACAGTGCTAATTTACACTAGTTAAAGATCCAGACCAGAGCAGTTTTCAGGAGGAGATGACTGATTCATGAAGTCTAAGTGACTGAATACAGAAGTCGCTCATTAGCTCTAAGCTATATATGAAAGCTTGACCAGAGATGACTGCTAAGTATGACATATGTAGGCCCTAAAAAAAAATAAAAGTAAAAGAATAAGATTTAGGAAAGCCCATAGATAATTTTCCTTGAGGTTAATAATAGATTTGCAATATAATTTATTTTGACCTCACTTTAAGTAATGTAGAGGACGAAATTGAACAGCAACATTCTAGCAGTGACCATGCCCCTTGGCTTTGTGGAAGAAATGTATTTTTATACCAAGTTTACTTTTCTAATATATTGTCCAGGTAAACTGCCTCTGTCTAGTGTGCTTATTTTCAGTTAAGCTCATCTCTGATGAAGAAAACATAGTTGTTTTCTACGTTTCTATTTTGGTTTTAGCTGCAGCTCCTGTTGACCATTAATAGCATGCAGAAAGTCCAGCTGGAAGGTGAAATCCAAAAAAGTAATGATGTGCCCCAGGTAAATTTATGTTGTTTCTAATCTGAGGATGCCTGCATGGTACAAATCTCTGCTTCCTCAGTCTACATTTAAAGTAATATTGGTGTTTTAAATCCAAGGTATTAATTATTGCATAATTACATAAAATAATAGTACCTAAACTGACCTTTCCTGGCTATAACTTCTCCAGGCTTCCAGAAGTCCTTGATTAACTTATTGAACATATTGATTGATTAGTTGTTCCCTTCTCCATCCAGGTCTGCATTGATAATGAAACATTGCTTACCTATTTTCAAATTTTTCACCAGGGGCACCCACAAAAAGAGTGAAGACGTAACCTTGTGTAGATGAGTCTGTTTGATCTTTGAAATAATTCTGCATTTTTTTATTTGGCCACTTCCCAGAAGTCTCTTTTCAGAACATTGTCAAAAGTATTTTAAATGATTTTTTCCTTTGTGAGCAATGTGCCTGAAAAGCTCTAATAGATAAGAGGCATATTTTTCTTTGCTAGGTAGGCTGTCTTTATTCTATTATGGTTCTCATTTATTTATTTTTGTTTCATAATACCCTTGATATTAAGAAAAGAAATTGGTGTTCAATTCCCAGGATCATCTGTAGCTCTCTTATTAAAGATAGTCACTGGTGATCAGGCATAGTAGTTGATTTTAATGAGTCCGAATTTTAGGGTTTTTAGCAGTTCAACTATTTCATTCTTTGGCTCCTTTGGAACCCCTGGAAACATACTCTCCTATTTTAATAACTGATGGCTCTCTAATTTTTTCCTTCTGTTCCAGTATGTCCTCTGTTGATATTGCAGCCTCTGACAGTACCTCATCTTTATTTTCAGGAAAGCGAAGACATGTCACCCAGCATACTCCGTGGTGAAGACAAAGGGAAAGAAGTAATTTAATTTCTCTGCAATGTCTATATATTCCTTAATCGCTCCCATTAATCCCTGGTAGTTCAACAGGCACACAGTTTTTCAGTGACTTTCTGGGCAATCTATCAAATCACACCAAAATACCACTTTCAGTAATATACACGTTATGATTTGACGTATGTTTTCACATTTTTCATAAGGAACTCACTGCAATCTAGGTAAATCATTTTGCATAGACAGTCTATATGTGATACTTGGTTTGAAAGCAGAGCAAACCCAATTGTCTCATCTCAAATACTGGATAATCTTGCTATTAGTAATACCTATTATTTTTCAATTTACTGATTTCAAAGCTTTTTATGGATGTGGACAGACATTATTATTTCTAATTTTTTAGTAGGTAGGAAAATGAGAGATATGCAGAAGACCCTGGCATTACTTGTGGCTTGTCCTGCTGATACCACCGATAGAGTTCACACTTCCTGTCATGGTTTCAGATGGTTTAATTTGATCTCCCAGCCACACTTTCTTAGATCATTAGCATAGTCTGACAATGCAGCCATGTACTTCTTCAAGATAACTCTTTTGGCAAAATCAAAACAACTTATGCTGTTTCTTAATAAGTGGTAAAATATTATTTCCCCTTGGCAATTATTAAGGATTTGTAGACAGCAGAAGAAAATGGAAAAGAAAGACTACGCTTTAGCTGTGTAGTCATAAATTACATGAAGTACATTTCATTATAAAGCACTACATTTTTTTCTAGCCCTTTATGAATTCTCTCCATTTACCCTGGGGGGTTGTAATGTAAACTGACATCTTATTCTCTTCTCAGAAAAATGACTAGTATTCTCTTAGAACACTTTACCTAGGAATACAAACAGGCAAGAGAAAGCAACACAACATGCAAGAGAAGGAAAACTCATTTTTTTAAGAAAAGTAAAATTATAACATCTATATGTCAGTGACAAGAAGTTCAAGCATCATATGTACAGAAGAAACGACAGTCCACTACCTCTTTAGTTCTATGTAAAAGGGTATCTAGATGTTGTTGTTGCATAACTCCTTTAAAGAGTGAGGAATACACTAGAAGCATTAACTACTTGCTATTCATATATGAGATGTATTATTATTATGATTTACATTGCCTGACAAAGAAATAACACTTTCCTTCTTCCTTAGCTCAAATCACTGTGAAGAATTTTCATATTTTCATCTTATTTGAATCAGTTAAACAGCTGAAAGGCAAGTATTCTCCACACCTAGTTTTGAATAGCACAGAAATATGGTTTTGTACCCTTGGGCTGCTTGGATTTAATATCAAATTCTTACCTTGCACAAGGTCAGAAAAAAGTAAAGCTTATAAAATTGAACTCATATGAAGAATGAGTTTCTATCTTTTAATACTACCAAACAATCTGCAAATTATTTAAATTAAGACAACCAGCACTCCAACATCTGCAAGCAAAATGCTTAAATGCCAAATGCAACTTTACTGGCATAAGAAAATAATAAGTGGAGTTCAATTTGTGTCAGCATAGCTCAGGAAAATAAGATATCATGTCTTGCTGTCTGCTTGATGTCAGCTTCTCAGATTCAAACCCTAATGCCTCATCTTAGGCTGTCCTTACTGGAGGCTGCCAAATAGCAAGGTTCAGCCAGAGTTCATGCAGCTACTACAAAATAGCTTTTTTTTCCTTCTCCTTTTTCAGTCATTCTGAACCTTCTGCTTTGTATTGTACACACTTGATTATATCTATCCTTGAAATGTATACAACTCTATTAGCCTCTTCTCCTATTCTTTTAACATACTGTAAATTCCTTTCTGTGCTTAGTTTGTTTTATAGCATACAAAATTAGGCTTTTAAACTTTCACTGCACTGAGAAGATTTAGTTGTGTGATTGGCTACATGAAAAAAAACTCCAAAGGAGTGGGAATTTATCTTAATACATAATAGAAGCAAAAAAATGACTGCTTTTGCACTTTGTAGACTCTTACCACTTTTCTACTAAAATATTAGTCACCATCATAACCAGGTCCCCAAATAGTTGGAAGCTGGTTATTCCTAGAAAGGGAAGACTAACACCTCTCTAAAATGCCCATTCTTGTTCATACCAAAAAGGCTAAATCTTCTGCCTAAATCTATCATTATTGATACTGATGTTTTAAAGGAGACAACATGCAAGCTTAAAATGAGCAGTTTCACTTGTTACATTTTCTGAAATTGATTTAAATTTGCTGAATACAGAATTACTTTGAATGGAAGTCATGGAATGGATAAACCAAGAATTTTATGATAAGATGTATAGTTTAATCTGTCAAAACTTCCAGTCATGCAATAACATTTTAGAGAACTCTGGTAAGTCTATTGTAATCTTCTTCCAGTAAAAAAATAAATACATTTGTGTTTTGGAGCTTTAAAATAATGATATAATAACACATATATTTTGAAGATAGCATGATTCTTCCATAAAAGAGTGATTGACATTTTCTAAACACTTCAATCATAATAAATGTGCAGACACACAGATGCATTTATATGCATGCAGACACAGAGTGTAAGAAAATTCAGTTCGTAACAGTACAAAAAATACTGCAAAAAGGACAGTTTTAATAATTCTAAACTAGCTGATGAGAAGTTCAGAAAAGCAACTGCCTTAATATTTCCTGAAATATGAGGAAGATGTAAAAATATGCTTGGCTTAGTTATATTTTCTTCCATTTCTGATTTGCTGTCCTACTTCAAGGGAAGCAAGTTTCTTCACTTCGGCTCATTCATTGTGAACTTATCTGGTATGAATTACTGAAACAGATTTTCAATATTCAATGTCTGAACAGATGAAACACTTTAATACCTTAGATGGCTCATTTCTGGAATCAAGTGGAGTGGCATATTCCCTAAACTTTGAAATATTTTTTACAAAATTCAAAGGCAGTCAAGATTAAAATTCCCAAATGCGTATTCTGGATCCCCTCCAAAACCATTCAGTCATTATTGGATATTGTCTTGATTAAAATTCCCGTTGGTTTGTTCTATGGTTAAAGAGTAATCTTGTATCTTAGCTTTTGGAATGTATTCCTATCATGTGACATCTGTGAAGTCTGACTTATTATAAAGAGATCTCTCTCACTACCCAGCATGGGAAATGGTTTAAAATGTTCAGATTTCAGCAAAAGCAGTTCACAGAATTTGTTTTCCACTAATATTACCACTTAGCTACTTAAAAATTGCCTTGAAGAATAGTGAAAATTTTATGCTTAAAGATTTGCTAGAAGTATTTTTCAAAGAGTATAACTGAGAATAATTTGTACATCATCCAGTAATTAAACCAAGAAGTACTTTTTTCTCTTTTGTAACTATACTTTCCACAGAAACCTCATTATATGTAAAGAAGTTATAGCTGTTTCTGACTGAGCTGAGTATCTTTGCTTAGTCTTTTAAAAAAATCACAAAATAATCTAGAAATGCTCTAATTCTCAGAATTTTTTTGCATGAACTCCAGGACTCCAAAGCTAAAACACTGTATCGGAGCAACATGTTATTTTCCCACTCTATATGGCCATGTGAGATTACATTTCCAGTTTCCAACTGCCATAAGACAGAAAGCAGAACAGTTTTGCCTATGACTACTAGGCTGCTTGACTGAGGCCTAGCCCATGTGAGAAGAGGGGACAGTATCGTGCATAGGCCACTTGCAGGACAGAAGGGCACATCGGAGATCCTGCTCTGTCATTCTCACATCTAAAACTATGTCTTTAAGGACTATTTCACTACTGAAGTGCTATTTAATGATGTTAAGGTATTTCTATTTCATCACAAATATGCAGTTCTTTAACTGAGGAGGAATCTTGAATCTGGATATTTGATATTTCATGAAGCAATGCAGAGAGATGTGGTTTTCAGGTCTGCTAGAGATAACAGAAGTAGAAAATCCATTTTGAATCCTATGAAGCTGTCTATGACAGACAAAGATTCATCAAAAACTCACCACTCCAACCAGCAGTTTTTTAAAAATGTCAATATTTTTCTCCCCAAAGTTTTAATTTAGAATTCCCCAACCAGAACTCCAGGTCAGAACTGCACCTACTTTAGGTTTGTCTCTACATGGAAGTCTGAAAAAAAAAAGAGCGTTGTAGCACAAGAAAGGGAAAAAGAAACATTTTCCAGCGTCCCTGAGAGACAGTTTTAAGTATATAGACAGCCTGAGGTAATTGACTTGTATGACAAGCTACCTGAAAACTGTAAGAGTCATACTAGCACGAATTAGAATCAGTTTCTGAATCTGTCTACAGAAAATCTGACTTAATCTATGACATGAAAAATGCTCTATGCTTTCTGTGAAGTTCTCATACCGTATATTCTTTTCTACAGAAGGAAATAAAACAAACCAAAATCATTCTTCCACAATTCTTACAGTTTACCTAAATTTTAAGGGAACCACCCTATGCCCCAGTGTAGTGTCTACAGCTGTTAGTATTGTGAGCGATAATCTTGAGATCAGTTCAATATGGAAATCTAGTTTTGGAATTTGGGATCTATGTAACTTTATTTTTTTCCCCCCAGAGATAGCTATGTGGTGATATGCAGGACACATGGAAACCCTCAGCTGAGTAAAGTACACGTACCTTGCTTCAGCTGTCTTTAAATTTGATGTGTGCCCATTCGTCACTCCAAAAAGTGACTTGTATATGCCAGAAAAACTGAAATACAGCAAGTATGTCAAGTTCTATGCTTTATAATCTTCTCCTCCTCCCCCTTTATGTTTTGGGATTATCTCTTGCCTTTTGCAGTCTGTCTGTCCATTAATCTAATTACAGTGCTCTGGTTTTGACCAGGATGTCATGGAAGGTGTATTGCCCCGGAGGAGTTTTCCTGTTTCTAGAATGTCATGGTCTCAAGGTGAAAGCTCTCAGAGTTTGAGCAGATAGGGCTTTCACGAGGGGTTAGGGGAGGTGAGGGGGGAGAAGTAGGGGAGAAACGAGGAGGGCTGGATGGAGGAGAAAATTCCCTCTTCTTCTTTGAATGACGAGGGCAATCTCAGAGACAAGATACTGGGCTATGGTGAACCCACTATAGGCATTTATTTCCATGTTTTTAATTCATGAGGATTTTAAGTAACTTTCACAATTTGTTGACCTACCCAGGTCATAGGGTGATAAGAAAATCATTCATAGAGCCCTTTGCATTTTATAGTGAGACTAACCACATCTCCTTCAGTCTGTGGAGAACTAAGAAACACACAGTAGCAGCGCCTTTTCTGTTTCTTAGTGGAGTACAAGTTTGGCCTGCAAACAGTAGGATTTACATCAGGACCTAAATGCAGGTAGGATTTACATCAAGGCCTAAGTGGGGTAGTTAAGGAAGAGATTTTTTTTTTTTAATGTAGAAATGGAGGGTATTTGGCAGTTTATAAGTAATCCTAATAATTTAGGAGTCTGACTTTCAGTCCCTATGTTCCGAACTGTAGATTCAGGTTACTCATTCGAGTCACAGTTACCCATGCAAACTGGTTTTATTAACTTCAATATTGACAGTATTCCTATAGGCAAGATTTCCACCTGGCTTTATTTTTTTTTTTTTTTAAATCTATTTTTCATGGGAGTTTGGAGGTATTTTTAGCGCATTTTGCATCTGCCTTTTTGGATATGAGAGATTATTGCTCATTTTACTGCTAAGTGGTTCCTAGGTGACATAGCTTTGCAAACTTAGAGATTTTTAACATGCCAGTGAATGGATAGCAAGAGGCTGTAAGTGTTTGTTATAGCTTTTGTTGTGTTGCTTTCTTTCCACAATACTTAACTGGTCTTTAATATTGTTTTGATCCTATTGAGAGTATGCACACCGAATGTGCAATTAATTAAGCAGTTAAGCCTTTGTTTTAAATGTTACTGCCTTCAGCCCTTCAGGTAGATGAAATGTATTTTCTGATTCCAGCTATAGCAAAGAAGCAGCTGGTGTGCTAGTCCAAAAAATGTGGAGAGGCTACTTAGGAAATTTAGGAATGAACTGAATTAGGGTCTAAATCCTGAGTATACCTTTAATAGTATACAGACATGGGAGATGATAATGTAATGTATTAAAACCTGGTCACCATCTTCTGTAGGGCAGTCAACACAAGTTGCTGCCCGTTGAATATAAGGGATAAATAACTGTGGTAATTTATCCCTTAAGTGGGATAAGTGGTAATGCACCATAAAATGCAAAGAGAGTTTTGAGAGCTAAAACAGGCTCTAATCTCAGCAGAGACTGGGGGTTTAATTGTATAGAAAGTCTGGCTTTTGAATTTTCATTTTAAATTCAAAGTTTATCTCAGGGTTCATGAAAGTTTGGTTCCTACTCCTGTTCTTGTCCTTGGAGATATGAAGAACATCTGTGCCCATACAACCACTCCAAAATAGTGCTGGCATATAAGAACACGACAATGACTGTGCTGGGTCAAACTGCGTAACCAAACTTTCAGCATCTGTTTTTAACTGGGGAGAGGAGTTCCCACAGCTTCTTTGGGCACTTTATGAAGAACCACTTCTTTCTGTTTGCTTTGAAGCTGCTACTTGCTGGCTTCCTAAGGTGCCTTGGAAAAGGCTGTGGGCAACTTCTATTATACTGCCCAGGTCTCCATGAGTTTATAGACTACCTCAGTCATCTTTCTTTCAGATTAACAATCTTTTTCCTAGTCATTTCATACTTCTGATGGTTTCTCCAGTGACAGGTTAAGCTTTCTTTAGATAAAGGGAGTGAGAATAAAGGATCAGAGCTACACAAAATGTCAAAGTTGTGGAAGCACAGTGGATACACAGAGGCACAGTGATGATACTTGTTTCATGGCCTTTTCCTTTCTAAATAATTCTTAGCATTTGATTGGCTTTTTGGCCTGTAAGTGGTGAGCTGATGTTTTCATGTCTATCATTCTTTCCTGACTGGCAACGATCAGGGAGAGTTCACCAGTGATTTTAGACAGCCAAGGTTATTTTTCCAAGCATGCATCACTTTATACTTGTTTACAATGAATGTAATCCACTGACTTATATCAGCAAGTCACCCAATATCATAAATTCCGTACACATTTATCACCCTTTTAAAGAAAAGGGCGATAAACACCTTTAATATACAGCTCAAAATGAACTTTCAGCTCTGTGTTTCATGCAGGTGCTCTTCTCCATGGCTTTTCTTCACTGAGTAATTTCTTTTAGTTGAAAATCATCTTAAGAGAGTAAAAGTGCCTACTGTAATTTTTGAGTTTCTGTTCTGAATTTACTTGTTTCTTCCCTCTTGTGTACACAGAATAAGTTGCTTATAAACAGCAAAATATTGTGGAGACTGTTAGTTGGGTTTTCTAGATGCTACTGTAATGAATAAAATAAAGCAACAACAAAATATATGACCCTTGTGACAAAGTACCAATTCCTTATGAGTACTTTGCCACTAACATTAGGAATGTATTTGTGTCATTTAGCTGTTGCTAGGGAGAAAAGAGTTTTGATCTTTTCTAGAAAAGAAAAGCTTAAGCACTCTGTCTACATTTGATTTTCATTTCATCTTCCCTCTATAATCTATTTCTTTCTCTGGAAGCCAGCCAGCAACCCAGCTCCATATAACTACCTTCTTCCTTCCAGGCCTATAGATCATAGATCTTAGAATAGTTAGGGTTGGAAAGGACTTTAAGATCACCTAGTTCAAACCCCCCTGCCATGGGCAGGGGCACCTCACACTAAACCATGTCACCCAAGGCTCTGTCCTGCCTCTAAAAGTGTTTTGCTTCAAAAAGTTTATGATGCTTTTTCTACTGCTCATTCCGTATTTTAATTTCCACTCCATTGTCTTCTTGGCTTGTGAGTGATGGGTTATTATTGCATGTTTGTACATACTCTTATGCAGACGTTTGGACACTGCACTAAAATATGTGATTATTCATTGCAATAAATATTAAAGTGATTTGCTATACATGATTTAATTAAAATATCTCAATTAAAATCACATATATATATAATATAAATTATTCAATTAGACATCCAGATCTTAAAAGGCTTTGAGTTTTTAATTAAATCTCCAAACTTGAAAAGGCTTACAGGTTTGGAGGGGTTTGGAGTTCTTGCAGAACAGGATCAAATTCAGAGTTAAACTACTAGGATTATCCAACTAGTATTCTGGATGTGGTTTTCCAGACATTTGCACAGAATGGTACCATCCAAAGAGATACACATTTTAGGCCTAAAAACTTTTCACTGATTTTAAGAAACATGAACTTGGAAGATTTCTTCCACCACTCCTTTCAGTCCCAGGGTGGTAGAGCACTGCTGTTAGCTTACCTCTTCCTGGACATTGTGTACTCTCTCCAAGGGCAGTCTGCACATTAGTTTTTAAAAAATAACATTTGAAATGCCTGATAATTTTAAGCACTATAACTGTTTTGAAATTTTGAACAGCACACGATGTTCTACACTGAAAGACGACATTGGTCAAGAATGCCTTAAACTAGATGTGATGGGGGGGGGCAAGCATTCCATCCCGACACACACAGTCAGTTGTCAGCACCTATAGTAAACATTCAGAGCAAAGTAGAGATACTCCAGCTGCCCCGGCCAGTGAGCCGGCTTCAGTTGGAGCTCAGCCCGGATGCCTCTAAACAAACACCCATAGGATGGAGAATAAGCAAGAAGAATTAAGGTATGTGCACGTCTACAGGGGTATGATATCATAGTCATCACAGAAACATGGTGGGATGGCTCCTATGACTGGTGTGTGGGAATGGAATGTTACAGGCTCTTTAGGAAGGACAGGCCTGGTAGGTGAGGAGGGGGAGTTGCTATTTATGTTAGGGATAGGCTGGAGAGTATGGAACTGTGTCTGGGGACAGATGAGCAGTCAACAGAGAGTTTGTGAGTCACTGTCAAAGGGAAAGCAGCAATGGGACACATATGCTCTCATATTTTATTACATCTTTTAATAAGCAGCTATTAAACTTATATCTGTGCACATGTTGACTATTTTGGTAGGTGATCCTTGAAAATGCCATAACTCTTGTTTATACACAGTCATATCACTTTTCCTCATCTTTGTAGGCATGGAAACGCTGTAAATATCAAATTTGTATGCATTATCTTTGATCTGTTTCATTGCTGTTTAATATTAGGCAGGAATTAGGAAGTGTTCCAACTTGTGCGAATACTCCAATATGATTGTACAATGAGAAACTTATTTATAGTTCACTCATTGCTAAAAAATAGCATCTGCTAAGTTAAACCAGAGTAATGGTTCCACTTTTTACCCCAACATGCTTAGCACAGAAATGAGCTATGGTCACTGTGTAGTGTCTTTGGACAATGCTGACTTTTCCAACAGCAGCAGTTGCATCTGTGTCACGTTAGTGTACACACACACAGAATATTGAGGGTTTTTTTTTAAATTTAATGATCTTTAAGATCTCTTTGAAAAGTATGTTAGGCATTTCAAAAATTCTGGGTTTGCAAAACAGCAGCCTTTTAAATCCAGGCTGCTCTGTCTTCAACAAATAGCCTTCTGGAACCGAAGTATCTGAAGATTTTGCAGGGGGAGAAGATCAGTTCAGAGCATATGCATCCGAGACTGAACTGCAAATTGTGTTTTCTTTACCTCCATGGTGTTTTTGTCCTCAAAACACAATTTTTAGGTCTGTTGATAAAGTTTTTCTCATGGATCCACTTTTGCAGTTTGTTGCTGGTATTCAGGATTCCCTAAGTGCCAACTACTTGATATCAGGAAGCAGAGCAGGAATTGGGCTGGAAAAGAGCTGCTGAACTGCTTTTAAAAACTAGCTTCATCCCAAAGGATGAAAACTAATGTGATGGTACATTTTTTGTGTGTTTCAGGGAAAGGTGAACAATGATTCTCCATACAGCTGGACATTATCACTTGTGAGCTGCAGAGATTTACACAGCAGCACTTTAGGAGGTTAACCTTTGGGAGGTTAATGCACTGGGTTTTTTTATGGGCTTTCTGAATGGAGCAGATTTCTCTCATGGAAGTATCCCCAGAAGAGAAAACACAATAGCTCTAGCTCCTCACGTTCCATAACCACTAGCATCAGAAACAAGTGAGAGAAATTGCAGGATGCAGTGGTGGTGGAGGAATGAATTAGAAACATGTCAGACCTTGCATGGGAATTCTTTGCACTTCTCACTACCTGCAGCCTGGGAAAACCGAATATAGTGTGAAAGTCTCTTCAACTTATTTTAGAATAGCATTTTTTGTAATCTCACTGTTTGAGGATCTTTTTCATAATTTTTAATGCATTTCAATGGTTCAAGAGTGACAGAATTGTGAAAGCAAACATATTTGAAAAAGTGGTAACTGTGCTTAAAAGACGAAAGCTTATCTTAAGAACCTCACTTTATCTACAACTTCAGGGTTTTTTTTTTTCATTTTACTTTCTTCCTGTCTATATATTTTTCAGTTATTATAGAATCATAGAATAGTTTTGGTTGGAAGGGGCCTTCAAATGTCATCTAGTCCAACCTCTCATGTAGAATTTTAAATATGTAAAGAACCTGATGTATTTGGTTTAATTTTTTCTTTGATTTATTACCCTTAAGCATGTTACTTGACTTCTTTTTCCAGGCACAGTAACAGCTAGTATTGAAGGATCTGTGTACGTATCTCATGTGTGTTTTTAAGACTTGTAAGTGATCTGAATCTGAGCTTTTATCTTTCTTTTTCACAAAATTCACATAGCAAAAACTGTTCCATGAAACTGCATATAGAATATTCCTTTAATGTACTTCTGAAGATAAATGCATAATTTTTTATATCTGTAGTGAGGAACATGATTTTAAAAACAGTCCAAAGCCAAAGGGAATTCCAAACATGAATACTTTAAAAAGTAATTATTTTCTTTAAAATTCATTTTTAAAGTGATCACATAGGATTCAAAACTGAAAATGTAGACCAGTATAGCTGAACAGAGTAATAAATGCCAGATTAATAAATGAGGCTTGCTTTTAAAATTATAACTGTAAAAAAATTGTATCAACAGAAATGTACAGAGCCCAAGTCTGCAGAAGCGATTCAAATTAGCCAGAGTACTTATAAAATATGGGATTATCACTAATATTGCTTTCAAGTCATACAAGTAAGGAAAGTGAACTGTTTCTCTTTTGTCTCACCAAGTGACAACATATGCAAAACAGCTGAGAATTTGTATAGTGATTTTTACTATGATATATTACAAATTTAAGAGTTGGTAGAGATCATCCTTGTTCACCAGTTCATAGAATCATAGAATCATACAATAGTTAGGGTTGGAAAGGACCTTAAGATCATCGTTACACCCCTGTGTCATGGGCAGGGACACCTTACACTAAACCATGCCACTCAAGGCTCTGACCAACCCCGCCTTGAACACCGCCAGGGATGGAGCATTCACAACTTCCCTGGGCAACCCATTCCAGTGCCTCACCACCTTTACAGGAAAGAATTTCTTCCTCAT